>CM067538.1:6494277-6509277 GCA_034509925.1 Hirudinaria manillensis | reverse complement strand
ATCATTATTATAATAATTATAATTCTTGAAAAGAAATCACCATTTTCAATTTCAGATGTCCGATCAGAAAGCCATAACGGCCAACCCGCTGGACTCCTCCTACGTCGCCATTGTAACGGAATGGCTGGGGCGTGGCCTGCCGAGCACCGACCATCACGTGACTCTGGACGTCTCCGGCGGCTGGCTGCCGATTGAAGCCGACGACGACCACTACCGAAAGGTTGCAGTTTCGATGGAAGGAAAGAATGACGTCACGCCGGGAAACCCCACTGGGAGGCACCGCGGACGCCCCTCTTACCTGCTCACGCAACTAGAAGATCTGAATAACAACAACAACAACAATTACAAGATCTTGGAACGTGATTCATCACACGAATGGACGGATGGAAGCGTATACAGGTCTCAGAAAGATCTGAGAAGGGACGAGCAGAGCCGAGAGTTCCTCGGAGATCCGAACTGGAAATTGCTCGCCGATGACGTCACGTCCGGTGCAAATAATCGTGACGTCACTCAAGACGGTTTCGTTTTCATTGACGGACTCCCAGATTCAAAGGGTACTGAAGTTGCTGGAAAGGTTTTGTCCGGTTCCGAGGGACGATTCAATGCCAAGGTGGAAGAAGGTCAGTGGGGCCATTCCGGATCCACAAGCGAAACTGAAAAGAAGGATACCTGGAATAGCGAAGGGACAGTCGAAAAATCCTCATTTAAGAGTGAAAGTGTTTCAGTTTCGCTTTCAAAAGAAGCCTCTTGCAAAGATGCTGCTAATCATTCTGCCCTGATGACGTCACTGACAACGAGTTACGAAGACGACATGAAACTCTTTTTCCAAACTACCGATCCAGAAACGGATCACCTCCACCTGATCACAGTCATTGGAGCAATGGAAAGCGAAAGTGGAAAAAGCACGGCACAAGAATCGAGTCACAGGTTGCACGTACCGGGTCCAAACATTCGGAAGAGACTGTTGATCCAGGTAAACAATCCGGATTGGGAATACCCATCGCTATCCACAAGTGGACGTGACGATTCCAGGTACAAATCCACTCCCGGTAGAGATAATAATTTAACTCAAGAGATATTGAACGCCGAAATTCCATCGACAAACAAAACTCATTCTGTCACTGCTGAGACAGAATCACTTTCATCCTCTCACCTCACTCAAATTTCCGGAGATATTAAAATCAAAACGAAACCGGAGCCAACGGCTTTCCAGAACATGATAACAGAAGAACTAACGAACGTTTTTGAATCCAGTAGAAAAGAAATCGATAAAGAACTGGAAATTCCAGACTTTGAGTTTACAGAAATGGAACCCAAAAAAGACACCAATAAGAAAAAAGATGTTAAGACACCAGAAAAGGAAAGTGAAACTTCACAAAGGGAAAAGCAACAAAATATCTTTCTTCCAGATTTCGAATTTAATGATACGGGCGACGTGGGATCGAAAGTTGAACCGGATGAGAAGGTTCATTCCACGATTTCAGGCAAAACGAAAGCGAAAGTGGAGACTTCAGCAACACCTGCAAGCAAAATTACGAAAACGAAGGAGCAGTCGAAAGTGGAAGCTGGACACCAGGGGAATATCGACCTTCCGAGTTTCGGTTTCTCGAATTTATCTGGAGAACTTCCCGCGACGGCAGCAAATTTATCAACATCAACTTCAGCTACTAAAAAGCCAGAAAGATCGGCTTTTGAAAACTTACTTTCACAAGAACTGACGAGTACCGTTATTGCTGCTGGACGGGAAGAATTCGAAAGACAACTGAAAAATCAGAATTTTACCTCCGAGGTTCAGAGATCAGAGGTCACTGACAAGGTCACGGTGAAAATCCAGGATAAAAAAACCGGAAGAACAGAAACTGACGCTTCTCAAATGGAAATTCCACGGAACATTGCCCTCCCAGATTTTGATTTCGACGTTGAGACGAATTTGAATAAAAAAGAGAAACAATTTCAGTCCAAACCTGTCACTTCGAAAGTCACTGGGGAAACGAAAACGAAAGTAGTGTCATCAGAAAATCCATCGACGTCAAAAACAGCAACAACAATTACAGAAACAACGACAGAAGAATCTCACAAGATAAAACACCCAGAAGAAATCACAAATAAGAATCAAGATGACGTCAAAATTCCCGGCTTTGGATTTCAGGATTTACTTTCCTCGTCTTCGTCTTCATCCTCCACTGCTTTTGAAAAGATGCTGACCCAGGAACTGACAAGTGTCATCGAAGCTGGAAAACTGGAAGCAGCGAAGCAGATGGAAATTCCGGATTTCACGTTCGACCTTCAAGAGTCGAACTTCAACCAATCTGTTCAAAAACACGAGAAATCGAAAACCGAAAGTGAATCTTCTTCTCGGATCGAAAATCTTGGTAAAATAACCCTCCCAGACTTTGAATTTGATGAAACGAAAGCATTCATCGGAGTTCATCAAGTGACCTCTAAAGCACCGAAATCCAGCACGGCAACAAAAACAGACGAAGAACTAGAGAGAGAAGGAAAGAAAGTAACGGGGACTTTGACGGATACGACGCATGGAAATATCATATTTCCGAGTTTCGATTTCGATGGATTAGCATCGCGAGAACCTGCATCATTTGTTTCATCAACCATGACCTTATCCGGTCTGAAATCAAGACCAACTGGAGATTACGACAGTCTGGAATCATACGAAGATGAACTCGGGTCGACTCAAATGACGCAAGTTTCCTCGAAATCGGTTGATGACAAAGTCCTCAAACTGAGCGAATCTCCAGGAAGAGAGGTGGATGGAAATTCCGCCGTTTCGACCCAAATCACCACGTCGACCATCACCATATCGAAAGCACCTCAGTCTCCAGAAAAATCCCACCCAAAGACTTCAATTAAGCTGATATCAAGAGCAGAAAGCTACGAAAAGAGCAAAGAAGCTGCAGAGGCTAAGGAGAAGCGCCAAGAAACGAAATATTTCACTTTTAACCAGGGAGGTCGTGAACGGTCTGTTGACGATTCTAACAAAATCCATCTTCCTGCTTCCGGTTTCGATTCGCAATTTGAGGAGAAAGAGCCTTCGAATATCGCTGAAAGGATGGAAAAGATGTCTGAAAATGATTCGAAAATCAGTGAAAAATCGGAATCACAATCCACTCCAGAAACAGGGACTTTTACGATGATTCCCTTCTTTAAATTAAAGTCAAAGGAAGACAAGACTGAAGCTGAAATTACAGGAATAAAAAAGTCGGATGAAAGAGAAACCCAGGGAACTGAAGATAAGAATCTCAAACTGGAGTTTCCGAGTTTCGGTTTAGACAGCATCACCAAAGATGTTGCCGACAGTGACGCAAAAGAAAACAAAGGTGAGAACATAACCTCGGAAAAACCAGATGATCGTGGCAAAATCGAAACAACTCCGATGGAAACCGGAACAGAAACGAAATTAGGATCCGAAGCGCTGCCTGATGAAAGCATTCTGGACGACAGAATAATCAACTCCTACGTGGAAAACATCATGGAAAGTGCCGTGGAGAGCATCAAACGCACGGAATCGATCGACAAATCCGGAAAGGAATCTCACGAAGACGACGACGAAGATGAGGAAAAAACACCGGTGCCATACACCAAGTTGACCAACGAAGATGATGGCGACGACGACGAAGAGGACAACATCAAGCTTTTCAAACGGAGAGTCAAGACCGACAGTCTTGGAAACATCATCGCAGGAGATGGAAAGGAAGGCCAGAAACATGTCGATGATGATCGTGATCCCGACTGGAAAAGTGGCTCAGTCCACCTGGAGGAAAGCGGTGATCCGGAAACACGGGAATTCCACGGTGACGTCACAGAACGTTCAGAAAGATTGAAGAAACTCACCCAAGACCTGGTTGTTCAAAGACCACCTCTGACGTCAAACTCCAGCGTGGAGATCGTCATCACTCCGGCCACTCCAGTCGACAGGAGCGTTGCCATTGGCGACGACTGGTACGGAAATCTCCAGGAAACGTCGCTCATAGAAAAGGAAAAGATGGAAGAAAAACGCTCTCGCCAGATGGCAGAAGAAACGCAAGACCCTGGCGAAAGTTTCGGAAATGAACGCGAAGATGATGAAGACGAGCACGAGGAGGAGGAGGACGTCGATGATACGAAAAATGTACTTATCTACGAAGACGAAGACATGAACATTTATGACGTCGGCAATGACGGCGATGACGACGACTACTACGACTATCATGACGACGGCGACGACGATTCGAATACCGACGATGACGCCAGCGGTCCGTTCTCGCAGTACAAGAGAGAAGTGATCAGAATATCCTTTGACGATGACGAGAGTCACGATGACGATGACACCAAGAAACAATCATCGTCATCTTCATCATCAAGCATCGAAAACAGGATCAATCCAGGTCTGTACTCGCCGAAAAAGCGCTTCAGTCTTGAAAACATCGAGCCGATCAAGGAAGAGAGTGAGATCGGACGGGATTCAGAAGATCCTTTCTCTCCTCTTTCTCCCGGCTCTGATTCTCAAACTGCAGCCATTTTTGAAGCTACACCTGGAAAAGATGTCGGTGGAATTGTTGGAGTCTCCTCAGTAAGTTTCCATATGGGAGAAGTAGAGCTCGGAAATGTGGTCTTAAAGGCTAGCGAAACTACAGGACCGGCTTCAATCGGCGCATCGGACGACGTCGCACCGACTACAGAAGCTACAGTCGCAACGATTTCAGACGACGAAAATATTGGAACTTTGCCAACACTCGATGATTCTTTGAAATCTTTTAATGTGAGAGACCAAAAACCAGTGACACCTGTCGAACAAAATGTAATAATTTCGGGGGCACTTACTACGGCTTCCACCACTGCGACATCTGCAGCAACTACAGTTACTTCAGCGACCACCTCAGGCCAAGAAAACGATCTCGATGTCCTCGTTCCGGTGGAAGCACCAAAGCTCCGCACTTCCGCTAATCGCTTCGAGGTTGATGAGAACCATCCACCAAATGGTCTTCATTCCACCTTGTCAACCGTGACGACATCGAAAGCGGGTTCAACGTCCGATGCTGCGCCGGCCGCAAGCGCCGATGAAGCCTCGCTTCCGGCTGCAGTCAGTTCATCAGGTGCGGCTGTTGTCAGCGATGTGATGACATCGTCGGCTTCATCGGCCGCTGACTCCAAAGAAATCGGAGGAAGGCTGTTGATTGGTTCGCTGCTTTCCACAGTTGACATCCAAGTTATTCCAGCTTCTCCAATTCCACCGGACATGTTGGAAGACGACAATTGGTTTGGAAATACCGAGACAAACGAAAGTGAAACCCAGATTGAGCGACGTGATTTCCACAGTCATGACGACGACTTGAACGCGGATGATAAAATAAAAACTGAACTCTTTGATATCGATAGTGAAACTAGTTTTCCAAAAATCGAAGGTGATTTGTTTAATTTAGGTGGGCAAAATAAGGAAGGTGAAAGCATCGCTAACGTGGAAATCCCATTCTTCGACATTGGAGATGCTCTTATAGATACTGACCTGCCAGTGACTGATGACGTAGGTGAAGTCAGTGCTGTGACGTCATTTGAGGATCAAAAACATTGGGACCAGACGTTCTCTGATAAAGAAGTGAATCTTCCGAAGATAGCCATTCCCACCTCAACAACGCACTCATCTCCGGGAGCGATTTCCACTACATCCACCACCGTCGCTAAGGTCGCTCGGTCCGAAGAACCGGTCTCAGCTACATCGAATTCTTCTGTCTCACCATCAACAAAAGATGTTACAAACGAAGTGACTGCCGAACCAGTTTCTTCCGAGGTGGACACAAAAGAGATTGGCGTCAGGGTACTTGCCGGTTCGCTGTTGACGTCTGGAGATGTTGAAGTCATTCCAGCCTTTCCGGATCAACGTGACGTCATCGTGGAGGATGTAAATTGGTCCGGAAGCTCCAAAACTCCATTTGTAGCTGAGGAGAATGTGGAGAAAAAAATGAAGGCTGGCGAGAAACACGAAAACTTGATTGAAGTTGACACCACACCGGCTTCTTCCGAGGCTGACACGAAAGAAATCGGCGTCAGGGTACTCGCCGGTTCTCTGTTGACGTCAGGAGATATTGACGTCATTCCAGCTTCTCAACGTGACATCGGCACGGAAGAAGCAAATTGGCCGGGAAACATCGAAACCAACGTATCTCGTCCCAAAAGAAGCTATGACTATTCGCTCGTGGTTCTCGATGAAGAAGAATTAAAGGATGAAAAGGAAAGCGAAGACTTCGTTGAAATGGAGGTACCATTTTTCGACCTCGGGCATGACCTTTCGGGTGATCCTTTGACCTCTGAAGTCGAAGGAAAGCTTAAAGATGTAGCGTCATTTCCCTTGAATAAGGACACCGTTGAGACTCAGTTCTTCGTTGTTTCCTCTTCATCCAGTCCATCGTCCGTCGCAAAGGCGACTGTCGCTTCAAGCGCTTCTGAAGTTCCAACTACTCGAGCGTCATCATCGACTGAAGGACTACAACAGCCTACAGTAGAGCCTCCGATTTTAGAAGGGCAGTCTAGAAATGACCAAGAACGCTGGGATGACACGGTTTCTGACAGAGACGTTACAATCGTGGCTGAAAGTTTGGATCGAGAATCAACAACCGATCATGAAACTGCCAGCGTCGGGAGTGGTAGTTTGAAAAGAAAGAGACCTAATGTAAAAGACAAATCTTCAGAAGGTGAAGACGATGAAGAAGACGACGAGTTTATGAATAAGAGGACATCATCAACGTCATCATCGGCTATCAGATCTTACCAAGGCACCGTCATTGACGCTCCGGTAGAATATGGCGATTCATCAGCTGTAAAGGAAGACAACGAAGATGAACTAATTAGAGAAGATTTCAAAGTCTTTGACACGGGAAAATTGACATTTGGTCAATCAACGGAAAAACCCGAACTTGCGAAAGAGGCAACACATTTTGAAAATCAGAAGTATGAGGGAAAGGCAACGTTTAAAAAATCCCAGACTTTCGATTTCGATTACAAATCGAAAGCAAAAACGACAGCAGAGGAATATCTAGAAAACGAATCTGAAACTTATGACGAAAATATCAGGAGATTAGACAGTCTTTTAGAACATTCGAGGCGCGAATTGAATGTACTGAGAACGAGTTCCGATGAAATCGAAACCGCAGACGAAGATGGAAAAACCCATAAAATGCCCAAAAAGGAAGAAAATCTTCTCTTAGACACGACCCTCGATCAGTCATTGGCTGAGTTTCGTGACGTCAGCAGCATCATGTCTCCAGGAAGTGACGTCACAGAGGATTCCCCTGCGATTGGCTGGCGCTCGACTGGAAAAGTGCGCCAACTTCCCATTGAGAATTTACTCGATAGTACCGCTCTCGATTCTCCGACTGGATCGGCAGAGGTAATAACAACAAAAACATTAATTAACAAAAACAATAATAATCAATCTATTATTACTATTATTATTATTATTATTTTTATTTATTTTTATGATTACTGTTGTTGTTTTTATTTTTGTTATTATTTACTTATTAATAAAATAATTAATAAACTCCAAAAAGAAAACAAGAAATGTAGAAGTTTAATTAATGATTGTCTGCTGTGATACAGAAATGAACAGAAATAACATTTAAATATGAATTTAAGTTCACATTTCAACACAAATTTCTTCAGCCACACCAGGCGACAGTGACGACAGTGACGACCGATCGCTCGGCTTCCGACGACACCTGGTTGGACACGACCACGTTGACGGAAACACGTGGCTTTTTGGACAAAACTGAACTGCTCCTAAACGAAGGACCAATGAGAGAAGAGGAAAAGTTAACCCAGTTGTCTCGACCAATCAGGAAAAAGGGCAATGCAACGGTCGATTCGAAAACTGCCGATGAGGTATCGATGCAGGAAGTCAAGCCGTCATCGACGTCGTCTTCATCATCAAACGTGACCTTAACGAAGCTTCCTTCTCCTGATGATGATGATGGCAACGAGAGACCATCAACGGAGATCGATTGGATCGTAAAGGGCAAGAAGGTGCGTCGAATCTTCAATAATGTGATTAAATGAAAATATTTTTTAAAATATTATTCTGAATATTCAAATTTAATCCAGTTAAATTTCGTGAAAGTCTAACTTAAGCACAAGATCAAATTTCGAGGCAATATGATCTCGGTTTCCCAATTCTTTCTCCAAAGCCTTCCATCCAGGCACCATCATCATCGTCGTCGTCATCATCACCATCGTCATCGTCATAGTCATCCTCATCATCATCGTCGTCGTCATCATCACCATTGTCATCGTCATCATCGTCGTCATCATCACCACCGATATCGTCATCATCATCGTCGCCAACATCGCTTTCATTCCTATTTCCACTTGGATAACAGGCTTTAATTCCACCTCGTGCATTCCGGCCTCTGGCCATCTGCGAATGATTAATTCCTAAGAATGGGGGACGCAGGTGATGATGATGATGATGATGAGGACGATGACGATGACGATGGTGATGACGCCAATCATGGTGATGGTAATGATAGCGATAATGCTGGCGATGATTGTATTGTTGTTGAAAGGGCATGGTGAGTTTAGTGGAGCGAGGTTAAAAAAAAATAAATATTAACAATTAAACAGACATTTTGGTCGAACTACGAATTCATCATCGTCATCATCGTCGTCATCATCTTCGTCATCATCGTCGTCATAACGTATGACGTCATGAACGGATTGATTAAATTTCTGCGCAATAACCATTTTTTCTATAAATCAACTTTTAAGCGTATGAGATTATTGATGGATTGATTGATTTGATTGATTGATTGATTGATTGATTGATTGATTGATTGATTGATTGATTGATTGATTGATTGATTGATTGATTGATTGAGTGTGTGATTGAATTTGATGCACATGATAGGCAACATTCATTCGACCTTAGCAAGTTCAGCTTGCTAACAACTAATTCCGTAAGTACAGCCATGGACAAAACCTTTGGAACTCCGCTGGAACAGATAAATGGCGACCTATTATCCCGATGAAAGAAAATGCCATTAGTCTGTATTGTGATTATCTATATTATATTATGTAATAATAAAAATAATAATGACAAAATAATTTTAATACGATAAATAATAAAATCTAATAAACAGTACCTAATCTTGATTTACATTCCTGATGTACTTGAAGACGAAGTAAACGCTCTCAATTATGTTTATCTCACAAAACTTTCATCCACGACGGTATAATTAGTCTACGCCCCCCTCCCTCTCTCTATCTGAGTCTTATCAGCTGTTCACTGATAAATAAACAACGTTGGTCCACCCATAAATAGGAACAAAGATTTTGCTTTGGGTTCAGTTTTTTGTGTTTTTGGAGTGAGACACGAATTTTTCCAAGCGTTGGAGGTAATTTATTTGACTAATTCTTCGCTAATTAGTAATAATAATAATAATAATAATAATAATAATAATAATAATAATAATAATAATAATAATAATAATAATAATAATAATAATAATAATAATAATAATAATAATAATGATGATGATAATAGTTATTATTGTTGTTATTATTTATCGTGACGTCATAATTATTTAGCAATTTATTATGGTATTTCAATGTTTTATCATCTATTTCGGAGAATGTCTGCTTCAAAGCGTGGTATTTGAGTTCTTGTAGGCGTGTCTGTCTAAATAACTTTTAAGTTTAGGATAATAATTCAAGTAATAATAATAATAATGATAATAATAATAAAAATAATAATAATAATGTTAAAAGAATTATTATTAATAATATTATTACGATTATTATTATTGTTACTTGGAATTATAATCAATATTTTACCACCCATTTCTGACTCCCAACTCGTTGGCTGATTGTTATAATAATTATAAGTATATATTATCATATTTACCATTAATATTTTTTGTTTTATATTATATTTAATTATTTATTATTATTATTACTATTATTTTATTATTTTTGTTATTTGTCTTATTATTATGTCTTATTATTTCTATATTATCTTATTTATAATACATTTAATATTACTCTGTTTGAACTTTCGTTTTGTCCAATAAATAATTAGCGATCAGATGACAAATTAGACGTCGTAAAATGAAATAAGACCGCCATTAAGTTTAAGTTGATTGATAAATGAACAGCTGTCAACAATGAGTCTAAAAATAGAAGCTCTTATGGATTAATAATCGATTTGCCAAAGCTTCCACCTGTTTTTGGGAGCCACCTGTCGGCTTTTTAGTAGGTCGGGTTGACCCAAATGCAGGTAAAAC
Source organism: Hirudinaria manillensis (assembly GCA_034509925.1). NCBI lineage: Eukaryota > Metazoa > Annelida > Clitellata > Hirudinida > Hirudinidae > Hirudinaria > Hirudinaria manillensis. Next base: position 6,499,012 of record CM067538.1, on the reverse strand, counting down.
TAATAAACTTAAGCTGAGTAATCTGCAACATCAACAAAGCAATCACGTCGTCGTCGTCGTCATCATCGTCGTCGTCGTCATCAGCAACGGCAACTTTAGTAATGGCATTTGGAAATTTTTGGCCTACTTTAATTTAACACAAACTCCTCGAAACGATTTCAGAGTTATGAGAATAAAGTAGAACACGTGACAGAGGCGAAATCATCATCATCATCATCGATTCCAGCAACGGGAGTGATGAGTTCCTTATCGGTCGATCAAGTTTCGGAAAGTGAACTGACTCAGAAACATGGTCAAGAGGATACGCGAAATATTCGCAAGGGGTCTAAAATCGAACATGGCGTTATCGTCGATTGGAATAACCCAGAACTAGCGGCCAAGCATCAAGTTTCGGACCAGGAAAAGGTGGATAAGGAAAGCGAAAGTGATCTTACGAGGGTGGAATTCCCAGTCGATGTGATCGTCGACGGAGCAGATGGAGGAGGAAAATCGAAACCCGAAGTGGACGGAAACTCGGGAATTCCTGCCGTAAAGGAAACCGAACACATTGACTTTAAGGCACTCCATGAAAAGAGCTTGAAGGAGATTCAAAGCGGAGTTGGAAGTGACAAGGGGGACGATCGCGAGGCTGATTTGAAATCCACCACTGCCAGCGAAAAGGAGACTGAATCCAATCTTCCTTCAACCGACGTAACACCCGTCCAAGCGGAATCGCCTGGAAAATTGCACGGAGTTTCGACAAACGACATCGCATCCGTCAACACATCTGGAACTTCATCGAATGATCTTTTGGTTGACAACTCAGTTAGACCAATAGTAACTCAAAGCGTGACAGAATCTTTAGGCTCAACTGAGGCTGGCAAGAAAAACATTGCAGAATCACAAGAATCCACGGCTCTCGTGTCTGCACAAAGCGCCGAAAATTACGGATCGAAGTTGGATTTGTTAGGTGGAGGGACTCACGTAGAAATCGAGTTGAACGAAGATGGAGGACCAAAGACTGACCAACCAGTGTCCGGAAAGGAAGGTACAGGAGTTACCACCGATGGTAAGCCATTTCAGCCTGGCACGTTAATTGTAACAATTAATTAATTAATTAATTAAATTTAATTTCTCTAAAATAGTTAGCATAATTGATAAGCATAATATTATGATAAGTTATGGTAATGTTATGGCATTGTAATGGTAGATCAACCAAGCCTTATTTTCTGTTAAGATTCGACTCATTTGGCCAAAGTACCGTGAGTACTGTAAGGTCTGTAAAGTCTGTATAAGCTGAAGTTTTTAGAAAAACAGATACCTGTAATCCACTTTTGGTATCCACTTCCATTTTTCCCACAGCCTCCGATGCCCAGACGACAAACGAAACTGCAGGGTCGAAGTTTATCACTTACACTCCTGGAAATGCGAGCGACAGTTTGGAGAGGGCAGTGTCTGTTTTGAAGCACGATACTGACGGCAGTACTGAGACATCGCCAGAATTTGTGAAAGTTTCTTCGGGTCCGGTGTCAGCAGGGGTTGAAAACCAGGAGGGTAAAACCCTGCTATCGATCAGCAAAACAGGTAAAAACAATTTTTCTCCTGTCAGGTTTTCTCATAATTAATCTAATTAATTAATTCATTCATTGTAATTTTCAAATCACTAGGATATTTGTTTGTGTCGGGTATTGTACCAATTGTTATTAAAATAAAATATTAAAATAATAGTAGAATAATCGAGCATTATTTCCATTAAGAAGGTCTGTTCCATTTGGCCAAAATTCCTACTATGAGCACAGAGCTGAAGTTTCTTGAGTTAATATATATTCATGATTCTCTTAATGCATAATCAATGACTCTCTCTTTGGCCAGGCAACTTAGAAGACTTGACACCTGAACAGAAAGCCGAATTGGATGCAATCAACGAGATATTGAAGAACAGCGAGGAACCAAAGATGGTTATTTACAGTCCGGGAGGAAATGTTGAGACTGTCGAAAAAAATATAGAAGGTCTGAGGGAAGCCACCAGCAATCCCTCAACAAGCATTAAACTCGAACAGGTTCTGCCCGGCAAAGTAGAATTAGCGCCCGCATCCGACTCGAACTTGACCATCGAGGTTCGCGACTTGACCCCGGAGCTCAAAAGTCAGAAAGTAGGGTCGACGACCGAGGGCGACGTGCCAGCCGCCGCTCCTTCGGCAGAAACGGGAACTACGAGTTCCGTCGAAGATCGGTCTGCTCCTCCATCTGTGACTTTGGGAGGAAACGTTCAAAGCGATGCTACAGGTTTGAAAGAAGTAGGTCAAACTGGCACCATTATGGTCGGTCAATCTCTGCCTGATGATAGCAACACAAAAGTAGAGGTTCAAGATTCAAGCGAGTTTAGAGCGTCGAATAAAGTCTCGTCGACGGAAGAAGGCGTGTCCTTTGTCAGTCCATCGTCCGTGGACGTGGACATAGTGGAAACTAACAAGGACCATTCTCTGAATGAGGCACACCTGAACATCAGCAGATCCAGACCTATTACCGAAAACCAAGGAATCGAAGAAGTCGATGATGACGAAGGAGAGAGAAATGCTAGAACTTCAGCAGGTAAGGTATTCATAGGAATGAGATTCATGATGTTGGAGGTGTGGCAGGCAAATAGCTAACTCACAGGATCTTAAGTACCTAACCTGCCCAGATCATACCCCCAACTCTGCCCAGACCTAACCCTAACCCCATTCAGACCCTACCTTAACCCAATGCTACCTCCTTAATCTGGAAATCCATGTTAAACTTTTAAAACTTGTGCCTGTGAGTTAACTTTTCCCTGTCACTTCTTCAGATATCAGGACTGTATGTAGACAGTCCAGTGTTGTATTTATAGGTAAATGTAAAGGTAAAAATAAACTGGATAAAATTTAAATGATAAAATTTAAATGATATAATTTAACCGTGAATATATCAGGTTAAAATTAGACGCTTATTTTAAACAAACTTCCACAACATTCAATATTTCAAAAGCTAAATAAATTGTAAAATGGTAATTAATAGTAAATAGTAAATAATAAATAATAAAATATCAAATATAAAATACACAGAAATATATAAATAGGCAGAAAACACAGGAAACCAAATAAAGGCAAATCCAAATCGACCGATTTTTCCAGGCTCCGTACCCATCCGCTCGATCGGAGAGGAAGCCGAAGACTCCGGCAACTGGAAAGAGGTGATCATCGCAGACTCCAAGCACCTCGTCGACATGAAAGCCATCGAACCTTACAAGAAGTGCGTCAGTCACGGAGGTAAGTCGTCGGTTCCGGTTCGTCGATCGTAGGGCTCTCGGGCCCTGCCCGACCAATGGGATCTCACCTCTCGTTACCACGGTTACTCCAGGTTACTACGGCAACGGATTGAACGCCATAATCGTCCTGGCCGCCTGCTACCTGCCGCCAAAGACTACCCCCAACTACGCCTACGTCATGGATCACTTGTTTTAGTATGACGGTCACGGTTTCTTTTTTTTTAAATTTAGTGATAATTTAGTTTTCTGTCTGTAAGAACAATAGAATAAGCTTATGAATTTGCATAACCTAATTAGGAATAATTACTGATTCCTAATTATATATTTGTAATTAGTGGGGCGAGTGACAGATATTCTTGATATATGAACAATTATATAATAATTATAATTATCATCATAATTATGTATTTATATAGCAAGAGCTACAATTAAATACTATTCTTAATGCATATCATATTGCATGCCATCAGAGTAACTGTTCACAACAGAGACTTGTACGTATAGGCATGACTTTATGCAGCTGACTTTATGTAACATATGAACTGACCTATTTACTCTCTCCTTCCCCGACCCAGTTACATAATGAACGTCGTGGAAGTACTGGCGGTGGATCAGTACAAGCTGGTGTACTTGCACGGAACCATGACGGAAGCGAAACTTCCACCGAACAAGTGGATGAAGAAGTGCTATGAAACCATCGACAGGAAGTTAGTGGAATGAGTAGCAGGCATTGCCTGTACATGTTCTTCATCTGGGGCATCTCTTGCCTACGTTGGTTCTATGTGATTAACATAGTGATCGATTACGACCAGTATTAGGATCTTGATGTCCATTGCCCATAAACGTTAGCTTGTCGGACATTGTACATGATTAGTGCATGGAGGTTGTATGTGTACAGGATGAGGGTTTTCTTAGTTTAGGTGTTTGGAGAGTTAGATTTGTACATCATTAGGATAGTGATGATGGTGACGACGACGATGATGATGAAGATGCTTGGATAAGATTCTAAATAATAATCTATGAATGTAAACAAAGTGAATAGGCAGAGTGAATGGAAGGAACGATGGAAGAAGAAGAAAAAGAAGGATTCTCATAATAATAACTGTATATGCTTGTTCACTTTAATCACATGATAATAAGTTATAATTGATTTAATATTATTAACCATCATCATTTTTAATGATTTACTACATATATATCACATATTATATAAATTAATTATGAATGAATGTAATTAATATGATTAAGGAATTATAGGAATAAAATGATAAACGTTAAATACAATAATAATATCAGTTCACAATTATTTCCTAATTACGTAATTAAGACTGAAGAAGAAAATGGAGAAGATGCTTGTTGTTCATCCGACATTTTGGTTGAAAACACTCATCTTCCTATTCGCCAGGTATGTTCACCATGTAGGGTCAATTGGGTGCAGTTATGATGATGACGACGACGACGACGATGATG
>CM067538.1:6449277-6489277 GCA_034509925.1 Hirudinaria manillensis | reverse complement strand
AATGATAATGATAATGATAATAATAATAATAATAATAACAATAATAACAATAATAATAATAATAATAATAATAATAATAATAATAATAATAATCTGCAATGTTTGATGATGACATCATCATCATAATCATCACAGTTTCAAGAATAACAAAATGTGTTTTTTTCTTTTTCGAAAATAAAAAAAAAGTAATTTAAAATTAAATTCTTAAATACTTCCAGGGTCGACCATAAATTGAACCCGCCGAAGAAACGATCAAAATAGAAGCAGACGACACCAAACGAAGCAAGCAATAATAATAATAATAATAATTAAATAATAACATAATAATAATAATAATAACAGTAATAATAATAATAATAATATTTATAAGCATTGTATAATGTATTATTGGCATCTCGATGTTTCATATTTGAAGATGTTATATATTATATTTAAACACCAAGAGGTCTGGCTTGCGGTCAATTACGTTGTTTGAGAATTTATAATCGGTCAAATATGCTTCCTTCATATTAACAATGATAATAATTGTTATAATTATGATAATTATAATAATTATAATAATTACCATTAATTATTTTATTTTTTATTTTATTTAAATTTTTATTCGTGATAAACGTTGTGCAATGAACAACGTGCTTTGAAGATGGCTTCCTGCTTCTCTAATGTTTCTTTTGTTTCGCCGAGGTTTACTTTTAAATTGCGTTGCGCCATCTACCGACGATAAATTGTGATCGCAATAACAATCACACCAACGTTTATAATTATTATTATTATTATTGTTGTTGTTGTTATCGTTTTATCTGATAAGCATTGTTCTGATAATGCGTTAAATCGACGTGTTTTTATTTTTAATTATTTTATAAATAAATTTTTAATTCCGTTAAATTTTTTTTTTCATTTTCAAAATTTGATCTTCGAAATTCCTCTTAATGTTTGTGATATTTTTGGATGAATACTTGAATTTTTTCCATTATTATCATTATTATTATTATTATTATTATTATTATTATTATTATTATTATTATTATTATTATTATTATTATTACTATTATTTACCTCGTACTGCTTGTGCCACCGATTCCAAACAGCCTTATATGTAAATGTGAGATGTATTCTGATCTTTATTATAATTTAACCCCTTATTATTATTATTTTATTATTATTATTATTAATATTGTTATTATTAGTTTTATTCCGGGTTTTATTGTCACTAACAATAACTGATATTTTGATCTTGATTTGCATTTTAATGATCTTTATTCAACGTGCCTGGTTTGAATAATCACGAAGATAAACAAATAAACTGACAAATAAACAACTGGAAATGCCACAAATTCCCTCAATGAGTAGCGCTATACAAATGGTCGAATAAATCGATGAATAAACAAACATTGGAGCGCTCCAACTGGAAATACCACAAATTCCCTCAATGAGTAGCGCTACATAAATGATCAAAAACGTAAAAACTAAAAATAATTTCTAAGCGACTCTGTAAGAGATCGCTACATAAAGTAAAGTCTATTTGTTGTTGTTGTTGTTGTTGTTGTTGTTAATAATTCTTATCTATTAATCACTCAAGCCTCGTGACACAACAAGTGGTCACGTGATAAGACTTCTAACCTTTGAACTAATAAGCGAATTGAGCACAAATTGGGCCCAAGATCTAAGCAACAACAACAACAACAACAGCAACAACTAAAACAAATAATTGGGCAATTATTTAGACGTCTACTATAAACTATAACTTATATCGCTTTATAACAACAACAACAACATAACAACGACAACATAACAACGACAATGACTACAGCAACAACAATCATCGTCGTCGTCGTCATCATCGCAATCAGCAACCAATTCACCTCAAGTACGACTGAAGGATGCCCTCATCAACACCCCCCCTTGAGAACCTTCTCCACCACCTCCTCTCCGGTCCTCCTTATATCGGCGAGCACCTGCTCCAAGTCGCCGACCTCCGAGGCGGGGTTGTTCAGGACGACCTTGAAGAAGGTCGGCAGTTCAAGGTCGTGTATGCTGAGCAAGGTCAGGTCGGATATTTTTAGCCTCCTATTAGGTCTCGGGATCACGTGATTCTGGTGCTTGAAGGTTTTGTGAATGGATGGATCGAAGCAGCCAATCAGACAGTTGCCTCCAGCGTTTACCTTCTCGACGACTTTCTGGGTCAACTGGAGGTCAAAGGTGGATGGAGGTCACTTTGATGGGGTGACGACGATGAGGATGACGATGAGGATGATGATGATAGTGATGATGATGATTACAACCTGGGACAAGATTTCCATGACGCCATAGCGATTTTCATCCCTCAGTGCTTCCGGTACGTACCAGAAGCATATGGTGACAAATTCAAACTGTTTTTTTTTAATAACGGTTTCTTTCGATTTATTAATATTAAAAATGGAAATCACATAAAAGTAAGAATTAAACAAGATGATTTAAATGAAAATTTAATAAAACATTAAAAGTGAATTTAAATCCAACGACCTCAGGCAGAAGCAAGTAAAAGCCTTCAGACTTCAGAAGTAGTTCCGTGAAATGCCTTTAAAATGTTTTTATTTTGTTAAGAATTAAATCTCATTAAAAATCTTTGTTTATTAAAAGTTGTCAAAATAGGAAACAAATATTCTACCAGTAGAATCATATTCCTATCAGTCTATTTCTAACCAATCCCATTCTATCCTCTACCCCAATTTAGGGGGTAGGCTGACCCCTTTATTACTCCGAAATGGGCGAAAATTCCACCCCCAGTCCGATCAAGGCCCCGGTGCGTGTCACCCCACTCCAAAGCATTCCAGGTCCATCACCCCTAACCTTATCCCTGACAAACCTAGCCAGGTAGAAGAGTCTCTCCACATGTCTGGCCATGCCCTCGTGACCCCGGGCTCGCCACACCAGCCACAACTTGAACACGTCGTTGTGACGTCCGCATTGGATGGCCTTGTCTCCGGTGTCGTAGGTCATGTCGTAGTGCTTGTCTTGCTGGAAGAGATAGGTGGCGCAGGTGGAATTGCACGCTTCCAAAAGGCCCTGAGGAATCGTAGAGAATTTGGATCCGGAATTAAAAGTTAAATTAAAATTAAATCTTTATAATTATTTCGGTTGATGTATATCGGTTGTTTATAATCAAAGATAATTATCGCAATTATATCTTTATTGCAATTATTATTATTGTTGTTGTTATCGTCGTCGTCGTTGTTACACGATAAGGTTATGTTCAGCGGTCTATTAAACTTTGCCTCCTGATATCTTTGATATGAATTGTTTATTAAATTCAGAAAAAAAAATATTACAATTAATCCTCGACCTTCTCACGTATCAAGATGGCAGAGCATTGGAGCATGACGCCGAGCATGCTGTGGCAATTCCAAGTGACGGAATGTGCCCTGTCAATGACGGGATAACTGACTAGATGAGGATGATGATGATGATGATGCTGATGATGATGATGAGGATGGTGCTGATGATGATGATGATGATGATGATGATGATGATGATGATGATGATGACGATGACGATGACGATGACGATGACGATGACGATGACGATGACGATGACGACGACGACGATGACGACGACGATGATGATGATGATGATGATCATGGTGATGATAACGATAGCAGTGGTGTTTGCGAAGATGATAACTTTTAGTAGTGGAGATTATGAGAATGAAGATGATGATGACGATGACGACTGTATTATTAACATGGCGCCGCTGACGTAGAGGCTCCGGCGCCATCGTTCTTAAGATGACTGATCAAACGACAACAACCTTAATGACTTCGATGATGATGATGATGAGGAGGAGGAGGATGACGACGATGACAGTGATGATAATGATCACACTTATCAGTATAGATACTTCTCATGACCGTGTTATCGTGTTATTATTTTTCTTAAGAGAATTAATTAGAAATCAATTACCTTATTAATAATTATTTATTTTATTTTATTATTTTGATTTATTGTGAACAGATAGGTCAAGCTGGTTAAGTAAGTAATTAGGTAAAGAACTAACCTTCTTATTCCTCTGACCAGATGACAATGATCCTTTGATAACAAAACACTTCCGCCGTGAGATGCCTGAGATGATTAATATTAATATTATTATTATTATATATTATTACATAATAATTAATTATAAACATTTAAAAACTCACATCAACGTGGAGCCATAAACCATGTCTCTCGCAAATGTCTGCAATCTCAGTCAGCACGTCAAACGACCCTAGCATGGCCGATCCGCAATTGGTTGACACGAAAAAGGGTACCGCCCCATCAACCTTTGACCTTTTGATCTTCGCGTCGAGGTCAGAGGCCATCATTTGACCCCTGGATTGTTTATATCGATGGTAAAGATATGGTAAAGATATCTCATCTGAGGTTAGACTTACATACGTCTGTCTTTAGTAAGTCATCCGGAAATTTGCATCACAAACAAAGCATAACAAAACAAAGCAAAGCAAAGTGGCATCGAAGCAAACCTTGCATTGCAATCGACGAAGACCACGTTCTTCAGTCCCAAGCCTAGTACCATGGCTGATCTCAGGATGGAGGTACTGCACTGAAAGTAGTACCTGCCTTGATGATGATGACGGTGATGATGATAATGATGATGATGACGTCGACTATGACGATGCTGATGATGATAATTACAATAAAATCATTGGCATAGATTTGGTATGATTTAGATTTCCTATCCTTTTTGATACGTGTTATCTTAGTCGTAATTATTAATTTATTTATCAATTATTTATTTTCATTTAAAAGTGCACTTCATGACCTGGGCGGTGACGAACATGATCAATTGAGGGCACCTCGACATGCCCTCCGTTTTGCACTCGGGTTTCATTTTGTGCCTGGCCACAGCAAGAGCATACATGTTCGATATGGCGCCACCTAGGGAATCGATTGAATCTTCAATCGGACAATCAATCATTCAACTATTCGATCAATCAATCAACTAATCAATCAACCAATGAATGAATGAATCAATCTATCTGTCTATCAATCAGCCAATCAATCGAACATATCGGTTGACCAACCGGGTGCAAATATTCCATCACCACAGGCTTCCGGCCAGCCAATCAGGGTCCTCATCTTCGTTAAGATGATGTCCTCTATGAGGATGAACACCGGTGCTATTTCGTAGGTGAACCTGAGATGACGATGACGACGACGACGATGATGATGATGATGATGATGATGGTCGTGATGATAGTTACAGATTATTGACTGAATGGAATGAACAAATTAATTAATATAATGGATAACAGATGACGATGAAGATAGATGAAGAAGATGGTGATGAAAATGATGATGACGACGACGACGATGATGATGGTGATGATTATTATTATTATGATCTGAACATACATGTTGGTGTTGGCCGTGGCCGTCAGCCATTCTCCAGCCAAGGATATGACGTCGATGCCACTAGTCGCAGTGTTTAAAACCCTAGGATGCCCTGATGCCAATCGATCAATCATCAATTCATCAGTTAGTCAATCAATCAATCAATCAATCAATCAATCAATCAATCATTCAATTTTCATTGATGTGATAGATAATAATAGTAATAATAATAATAATAATAAATAATAATAATAAATTCAATCAACTGATAAGTTAGAAATGTTATTGGCATCAAAATAAATTGAGTGCATCCTCTTGAAGCCAATGATTGAACTCTGAACCAATCCAACTTGTCCTTTTCCTTGATCGATTTTAGTGAATTTATTAAATAATTAAATTAAAATAAATTTAATTAATTTATTTATTTAAATAATTAAATTCAATTTATTTAAATTAGTAAATTTATTATTTACAGACGATGGTAACATCGACGACGAAAAGTGAGCATCATGAATATCAGAAAATAAAATTAGATATTCGCCAGATGGCGGCCTAAATAAACTTTTCCGCCTTCAAGATACCAAGACTAAGATTTGAACGAAATTATCATTATTTATTATTATTATTATTATTATTATTATTATTATTATTATTATTACCATTACCATTATTATTATTATTATTATTATTATTATTATCATCATCATCATTATTATTATTATTATTATTATTATTATTATTACTATTATTATTAACAAAATAAACATTCCAAACTATCTAATAACAGCGGCTAATTAGAGAATCCGGTGTTATCAAAGGTTATAGATAATTAAAACTAAAAATAGTGATCTTAATAGAACCGAATTTCCCAAGAGTCATAAACACTTGAGCGTATAATGTTAGCATTATTATCCGATTATTACAGGATTTGCCTTATTTCTTCAGGGGGTTTTAGCCGGTGGTCAGATGTGGGCAAGCCCCGTAGATTACCAATCAACTTGACAGGAAGATGCGTCACGATTGAACACTGAACGATTAATCGTTGTTCGTGAATCACGACTTGAAAGTCAATTGGTTCCGTGAACTTCCGGAAACGAAATGAGCACGATTTTCAAGGCTTCGTGACATCATGGGGCATGGATTGGAAAATGCTACCAAATATTTCCTCTAAATTATGAATAATTAATTTGGAATTTATATTTAATCCGAAGAGTTTGATGTTTAAATTGAATTTATTCAAAATTAATGATCAGTTTATTTAATCTGAAAGAATTCCGATGTAACATTCAGAGACATTAACTTTCTATTTATGAAAATATTTGGATATAAATAATTATTGACAACAAAGTAAACAAAATGTTGCTTCATACTATTCATTTGTATGGTATTTTGAGTTTAAATAACTCTTACATTAATGAATTCCTACGAAACTAAAATATTTAGTTTGTGTCATATTTATAATTTTATCATATTCATTATTATTATTATTATTATTATTATTATTATTATTATTATTATTATTATTATTACTATTATTATTATTACTATTACTAATATTATAATAAAATCAAAGCTAATCCGATTTCAACAACTAGTGATCAACCTTTTTTGACACTACCCCTCAAAATGGCACCCAAGCCCAGCAAGATTTCTTCCAGACTTTCAGCCTCATCTGCGAGCTGCAACATGACCTCTTGACCTCCCAGTTCCGACGAATCAGCATCGGTTATTTTCTGGGTCGGGTCAAAGTTCGAGATCACGTGATCGATGATCAGGTTCGACGCTGCCAATAGGAACTGCTCCGTCCTGCGTCCAGCTGTTGCACAATTTATTGTTTTAATTTCAGAGGCCGGTACCACCATCATCGTCATCGTCGTCGTCGGCGTCACCATCATCGTCGTCGTCGTCGTCGTCGTCTGCGAAAACCATTAAAGTGCGAAGTTTAAGTATTCATAGGGCATACCTTGAGTATTTCCTATAGTTTCTTTCATGATAAACAGTGATCGTTTACCTATGGTTATGGTTATGGTTATGCTTATTAAATATTTATGCTTAGTCAATATAGATTGTTAGAACAATCAGAATGATCGGAATAATTTTGTTGCGAGTAATTTATGACGTCATCATCATCATCAACTTCATCATCAAGGTTATGAGGTTATGACGCATACCTTCACTGATTCTCTTTTTTTTCCGTTTCCCATCATCGTCGTCGTCGTCATCATCAGCAGCATCATCAGCAGCGTCTTCATCGTCAGCACTGGAAATTCCTTGTGCATGAAACACTTTGCTGGAATGACTGTCCGGATATAGATCTGAAAAAGGTTGAAATCATCACCACGTCATTGCCTAGTTATCAATTACGTCATCACCATCGTCATCTTTATTGCGTCACTATTTACGTCATCGTCATGAAAGCACTTACCGCTGGAGAACATCATTCTGAACAGACCGACCTCAACGTCCTTGAACTTCTGACCTTTAACCTTCGAGGTCACAACCCCGAGACCCTCGCGCAACATTTGATGCAATCTTGCAGGCCATAATTCGTTCATAATGCTATAAAAGATATTTCAGTAATTTTTAGAAGAAACTATTTTTATTATATAAAGTTATTATTATTATTATTTTTATTTAATTGGCAGTAGTAGTAATCTTTATATCTATTGATACTGGCTTTATCAATTGTAATTGATTCCGATTGGTCGGCTATAATAATATAGAAATCAATATGTGATTAATATGTTAATTAGATATTTATAGATGTAGCAGCGGGGTCGTGGCCAAATCACAAGCTAAGTGGGTCAACGAAGGAAAAAAGCAGTGAAGCATAAACATATTTGCATTTAATTTCCTATTTATTTGTATTTTTTAAACTTAATTTTTACATCTTAGATGCGAAATATTTGCCGTGGAAATATTAATTGAATATTGATCAGCTAGGATACTTCCTATCAGTGGAGAATCTATTGAAAATGGGCCGACTTAATCTTTAAACTAAATTGTTAATTATTATTATATATATATATCTTTTTGCATGATTTACATTTACATTTTTTTGCATATGAATTAGTCTTTAAGTAGAAATTGAATATACCTACATTTGCATAATTTATATTAACATTCTTCTACTTTTATATATTCATCCCCCTTTCCTAAGTTGCATTTTACCAAATCCTCCTGGTATCGCTATTTATTACTACTTGTTAGTACTTCTTCTTAGTAGTTATTAGTACACAAGTACGTACTATTGTACTATTGTATGTGGTCGGGGTGAGGGCTGACCATTGGGAAGGCCAATAAATTTCAGTGATCGTAACTTTTGACTTATCAATAAAAGGTTGATTTTGATAGCCAGGTTTGGTGTCTGGATTACCCATTTTTCATGTCATTTTTTATGTCATCGTAGGGTGGAACAAAAGAAAGGCTCGTAAACGTCTTGTTATGCTCTGTTAAGCATATGAATGTTTTGGGCGTCAATTATCTTTCACTTAGAAAATAGATACATGTATGTTATGAATGTTTTGGGCGTCAATTATCTTTCACTTAGAAAATAGATACATGTATGTTATGCTTTATAACAGAATTTATCAATTCTGATCGGAGCGTTTGCGTTGTTATTTGAACTGCTTCTGTGACCAGGTACGTTGGAAAACTTACGTAAATTGACTGAATTATTTGTAATTTTGTTTCAATTATTTCAATTATTTGTGATGACAACCGGTTTTTAACGCAACTTTTGAAGTTGCTCTTAAGACTCTCAAATTAAAAATCTCAAAGCAGGATAATTACAAGTGGTGGCTGTTGGGAAATACAAGCTATAATTATTAATTGTATTTATTATAATTATTAATTTACTAACGTTCACCACTGAAATACCAACTGCAAAAACTTAAATAATCAATGTTTTCCATTTTTGAGGCATGTGACCATTTTCCGTTTCAAGTACAATTTTTGATTTCGTGGAAAAAAGAACGTTTAATTCGATCATCTGTTTTTATTATTATTATTGTTATCATTATTATTATTATTATTATTATTATTATTATTATTATTATTATTGTTATCATTATTATTATTATTATTATCATTATTATTATTATTATTAAGTCAATTTAAACAGCGTAATAAGCTTATCTCAATTTTTATAAAGAAGTGCTTCCTTATTATAAGGACGCCCTTGTTATCAGCTTCGTCCTATTTATTAGCACTTTGAGTCATTTGAGGGAAATCCCCGAATCTTCTGGTTTTCAATGGGATTTCCATGGTTTTCGGTTAGATTATTTGTACAACTTATATTTTTAAACATTCATATTTTATTCACTCCATGAATCTATTATTCGGACGAGTTATTTATTTTTATAAATTATACCATGCTTTGTGTCAATGGATATGATATGATAATGCATGAAGGCGATTTAAAATCAAATTTACCTTGCTGTAACCCTTTCAAACCTCGTTTGAAACAAAAAGTCGAAAGAAACAAAACATTCTAAAGTAAGCAGTAGACACGCCGTTCTTTTTATACCGGAAGTTACGACATCTGGAAAGGATGGAAGGCATCTCCCACGACGTGGATGTGGGTCTGCCGGATGCCGGAAAAATTTCCATCGTCTGTGCTGCAACGGTGATGTTGTTGAAAGTTGTTGTTGTTTACTGTTGTCGATGTTGTTGTTGTTGTTGATGTTGTGCGCTTTTTAACATCTCGAAATAGTTAGCTATAAACGTTATCTGATAAGGACACCCCTCACATAACTCAACATCAAAGTTTAACTCCCCCCAAACATCGTTATCAGGAGCAACTTCACCCATTAACGATTCACTTAAGCGTTATTATGTGAATGTCATTTTACTTTCCGAGAAAGTAAAATAATATATAATGATTGCAAAATAATAATATAATATAACAATTACAATATAATAATATAATATAATAATTAAAATATAATAATATAATGTAATAATTTCAATATAATATAATAATTACATGTCTTGAAATTGTAAAGTTTATACAGTCAAATCTCGCTACTATGCCACCAGCTTCCTGAAAATGTTTGTCTAACCCATGAAGTTAAGAATATGTTTCCAGTCGGGGAAGTAATTAAGAGACATTACCTTGTATTTTTTAAGATTTGATTAGGTTAATACTTTCCCAGGACTTGTTGGTGAGGGATGATTAAGAAAAGTGATGGAACATTCCATGGAATTTGATTGGTCGAATGGGCAAAGTTGAATGGGAGTATGAATAGGAATGAGAGTGAATGTCGAGATTTTATGTGAGAATTGCGAGTTGGAGTGAAGATTAGCAAATGTCAACTCAGAAACGCAAGCGAACGGTTGGCTGGACAATTTCAAGAAGCGCCACGACATCACGTTCAAGACAGTGCAGGGTGAAGCTGAAGAGGTGGTCGCAAGTCTGGTGTGATGCTAGCGTGCCTTCGGCTAGACAACGAGATCTGTCGAAAGGAGATTCGGAAGCCAACGATTTTGAGAACTTTAGACTGAGCTGTTGGGTAACTTGAGAAAATAAAGCCGTTTTTATTTGGTAAAATGAGGCCATTTTTACAAACCCTCGTTACTATGCCACTTTTGCTCGGTCCCGAAGGGTGGCATAGTAGCGAGACTTGACTGTTTATCAAATGCGGCAAACAAAGGCAAAGAAAAAGCAGACGACATTTTAAAAATAATGAACAAAGAAGCTTGAAGGATGCTGATTTAAAACAGTTCTTTGTAAGCATTTCCTTTTCAGTCACTAGGCACTAAGTTCATAATAAGCGTTGAATAATAATAATAATAAAATAAAACATCATAATAATAATAGGTGTTATTAATTAATCAGCCAATCAGTGTGTAATTAATGTAAGCGTCGTGCTATTCCAAAGTTTAACGTGACTTCAACTTTGGTCACGCAATACTGTTTTCGTGGAATAGGCCCCAATGATTATTCTCATTAAATCTTCGTTCATTTCGAAACTAATTGTAGTCATTATGTATATAGTAGTGGATATAAAGCAATGAGTGTCAAATATGGAGAAAAAAAAGTTTCCAAACAGTAAGGGGGCATGACCAGCCCTCTCAACTCTCCCAATCCCCTCCAAATGGCTGCACCATTCATAGTCACAACGTCACGAGTTCAGATGCCCAATTATCCCCATGTGACTTTGTTTAACCATCAATGATGAGAAAACAGCTTGTCATGACCACAGACCTTTTATGTGATATGGAGGAATCTTCCCGTGGTTTCTCTTTGTGACATGTGACAAAAACTGCATCTAGTCACTATAAAATATTATAATTTTATTGTCAATTATATTATCAATATAATATAACATAATTATTGGTAATAATTATTATAATTGTAACATTGTATTATATATTATGATATTATATTATAACGCTATTTATTTTTTTATAATATTATTATGATATTTATTAAAATTCATTTTTTAGTAAATAATTTCATTTTATTTTAATTAACAACTTTATTATTATAATTATCATTTACAATTATGCATTTCATTATAATAACATTTATTACATTTAATATAATAACAATAAATATTCACATGGGTGAAGGGTGCTATTGCCTCAATGCAACAAAGCCAAATTTTTAACCAGCATGTAGAACTAAACGATCAAATAGATCAAAGCTTTTTGGAACTCAAAATTACCCCATTAATATCAAACAATTTCAAACGTTCTTTTGGGGGTTTTCCCATGTTTAAAAATGGTTTCCCCCCTTCTTATCATCTTTGATAACTCTGTGGTTTTGCTTGCCAACATATAAAAATTGATTATATAATCAATAAACAAATGGCTAAAAATTCCATTATAAAATAAGCCATTTATTCCCACAAACGAACGTTCATCATTTCTGTTTACCCTTGCTACCAGGTGTTACCAGGTGTTGCCAAGGTAGCATTTGTGTTTTCATAAACAGCTCCAAGTACCTGTGCAGCTTATTCATGCAATTCATTTGACTATGCATCATGCATTCAGGTTGGCATAGCAGCTTTTATAAATAAAGAGCTTATAAATATTCTATAACGGAACAAAGCATCCATTATCATTTTGTTTTTTACTTTTTGGCCTCTTACTGCCAGCTGCAATTAGATTAATGCCTCTGAGTTAATCATTAATTAGAAATTAGTAATTATATTGCAAATAATAACTGCACAAAAATATACATTAGACTGTCTGGCTGCAGCTCACAATGTGAAGGTAACCATATGTTAATGGACCTGGCTTTACTACAAGTAAACAAGTTATAGAACAACAACCTTAATAGGCTTCAAGACTCTGTTCCCAACTTCTTCTTTTGTGGCTGACCCCTGGACCGAAAGTGGCTCTGGCAGCACAAAATCTTGTGAGGCACAACTCTGCAGGCCTGCATTTGTAACGGGGATAAACACAAGAAACGATATCCGACCATAGCCACGTACGATAGACAAAACGAATCATGAGATGCCCGACTTTTGTACATTTGCGTGTTCAATTTGTAATAAATGTAATAAACTTTCAAATTTAGACAATTCATCAACCATTCTTTTGAGAAAATGTATTTATTAACATGTAACGACACAATTGATTGACAAAGATTGCAAGGAATATTTGCTAAAGTCCCAAGGCAAAGGCTTATCAGTCCAAAGGTATGAAAGCAAGAACAGTTCCCCTGATGATGGTTCTGCAGATGGCACACTTCGAGATCTTAGGAGCGCATTCCTTGCAGGAGACGAGATGTCCGCAGGGCAGGAAAACGGTGTCAATGTCTCTGTCAAGGCACAGTTTGCAAAGACGTCTTTCTCTGAGAGTCTGGTTCTCTTCCCGAAGACTCTGTACTTCTGTAATGAAATGTCTCATTTAACGGGGGCATAACTTTGAGGACGGTAACTTTGGGGACGGTAACAGCCTGACTATTGATGCAAGCCAAAATATCACTCGTTAATAACTCGAAGGAGAATGTCAAGGCTTTTCCAAAGGCAGTAAAGTCGAAAAGTTTTAGTCTTTTTGCAGAAGAACAAACTGCAAGAGTACATACAATGCTGGCATCAAACTAGCATTTGGGATTTTTGCAATTATCTAATTTGAAGTTATAATATTCATCTAATTCTAGTTATTGTGAGTAATAACACATTGACTAGATTGTTCTAATGAAAATACTTTGAAAAAATACTTTTTTCAATCTCCTCGGATGTCATCCGTGAATTCCAAACGAACTTTGTCCCAGAGTTGAGACGACTTGAACAAGAAGCACCGCCATTTGTGATCCTAGAGTCGTATTCTATGAAAACGCGTTTTTCCGATGACTTTCTTTTGCACAGAGGAAAGTGTTTGCTGTGTTCCGCCACCGGCTCGTCGCCGGGTTCCCAATCGCAGAGTACTCCCGAGCAGAAGACGCACTTCGCGTTGTCGCCTTTCCCCGTGTAAACGAATCCGGCTTCTGCCAAGTCCTTGGGCCTGACTGGACTGTTGGTCGGCCACTTGACGAATGTCTTGAGCCTCAGGTCGAAGCTTTCTTGATAACTTTGGGCCGGATGATCCTGCTTTCTTGGAACAGCAGTCTTTTTAACCGTTTCTAAAAATTTATAATCCTCGGTTCCGTTCTGCAGGGAAAATCCTCCGGCAGCATACGCTTCTGAGTCTGTGCTTCCATTCGTCCATGGTTTGCTCTCTTGAATGATCACGGGTTCGTTTGGTACCTTCACGTCGGATGTCTTCGCTGCTGCCTCGCTTAAATTTCCTTGATCTGAAATGTACTTTGCAGAAGGATTCATGAACATAGTCAAACCATTTAAATTGAAAACAACTCCATTTTTTAATTTTGGGATGGCACAAGATGCTCCTAAAAGTCTTTCTTCTTCCAAGTTTTCATTGAGTTGTTTGTTTTGAAATATAAATGATCTCTTAAATTCTGTTTGAGCTGCTGCCTCATTTGGTGAGAAATAATGCTGGACATCCTTTCCATTGCTTAAGACATTAACAGAGGTTTCTTTTTCTTTATTGAAAGTATCAGCCAATTTATGCAACTTTATTTTAGCTTGGTCAACCGTTTGACGTGCATGAGATGCCTTGAAACGTTCGAGAGCAACATTGCAACTTGGAGAAGCAGAGAGATGACGTCTACAGATGTCTTTCAGGTTCAGTTGAGTTTTATCAATGTTTTCCAGTGAGAAACGGCAATTTAGACATACAGGTTCTTCTCTAATGTCAGAGCATAATCCAGCCTCAGCAAAAACAACATTTCCACACGCTTTGGTCTTTAGAGAAACTGTTAGATACGAAGCTAGCAGCTTAATTGGGTCACTACAATCTGCCATAAGGTGTTTTGCATATGTTTACTTAAGTTCATTCATTTCAGATTTCGTAATAACAACAAAATAACTAAAATAATCAATACTGTCTATTAACAAAAAGTTATCCATCAAACATTAAGATTTCCTTCTATACTTAAAGTTGGGTATTTTGTGAATATATACGCTAAATTTGAATATCATACCAAAACCATGTTTTTCTTGCCAATCTATTTAAGTTTACGAACATTTTTTCTTATTTTGAATATTCGAAACTACGTACGAAAACGCCAACTAGTCGGTTGTTCCGGGCTTTCTTATCATTTTATACATCGCAGATTGGGAATTTCCAACGGTTTTTGAATAACACCAAATTAGTAATTAAAATAATATTATTATAATTGAATTAATATTAATTTCTTTATTTTGCCACTAAATCATAATGATAATATGCCACTACACCACCCCAAAGTTTAGATAAAAGATTTAGATAGATATTAACCATACAGGTAAAATTGGCTCTTTCCTCTCTCGACCAACTTTTAAAACACTCCGGGACTAGAAGGGGCTCCCCACTGGATTCGACTGGGGAACCCCTCGTGATTCCCTTATAGAATCATATTCCAAAGATTTTGGGGATGATATCAGTCTCACTATCAGCCCGAATCCAGGGTTTTGGACCCAGTATGACCCTTTTGAACCTCTCTTGTTTGTGTTTTCTGGGTCTTTGCTATGCCATTGACCAGATTATCGACATTACATTGCATGCACCGTTATAAAATTGGGTTGCTAAATTATGACCGATTTTGGCTAAATTTACATATGAAACTCTCCGAAATCACAAACATTACTAATTAGAAACTTGCATCGATCACTAAACGATACGCCTGATTCATCCGACCATTTCTCTCTTGGAAAATTTCTATATCTCACTTTTTCCAGCGTTTCGATTTCTATGTATTCTATTTATTAATCGCCAGCATTGCGATGCCAAATATTTCTAGATGATGTCCATTACACTAAAAACTATAACTAAGCAAATACATAAACAAAATTGCAAATAAAATGATACACGAGGTATGACAATGGAATAAAGAGTGGAAAAAACTAAGAGATTGCGAATCAAGAAAATTGTAAACACTTCGCCAAGAGTGCTGCCACCATATATGGGAAGCAATAGTATAGTAAATTGTGTAGAAAGTTATAGGGAAATTTTAAGAAATTACTTGAACACGATGGTGATTAAGCTAGCTTATTTATTCCGCTTTGAATGATGTAGTGATTGTGGGATTAAAATAACGTAACTAAAAGGGTGCTAGAAAGTGGTTGTGACATAACTTCTTAACCACCATAAAATTACGTTTATGTTATTATTTAATAAATTTACTTAATTAACTTATTTTATTTAATCAATCACACTACTAAGAATGATTCTTGCGACAAGAGCGTTCTTAAACCTTTTTTTTTTTATTAAATGAAGAAAAGCCCTGTAAATTTTCAAACTTTTAATAACGCCTATCATGTGGGATAAAACCGAGAAGTAAGGCGGTCAATCTTTACGAACTCACAAACAATCACTTTTAGTCGAAATGCATCCGACATGAGTATTCGTAAACAATGGCCTGGTGAAGATGTATGGTACCCAACTTTTCGCCCCTTACCCCGACTGCCCATCCCGGTGTCTCCATCCAGCATCATCTTGCAAGATGTCAGTGCACAGTTCTTCCAGCGTCATCATCAGCGACATAAAAGACTTCAAAATCTAATCCACATTCTGTAAGCAATCTCGACGGAGGTCACCTCTAAGAAGAGTTCGTGTGGAAACGTTCAATTAAATCGTTTAGAACGAACCCATGACCGTTATCCAGTCAACAGCCACTCATTAGACGTTGGCCAAAACAATATCGTTTTTTTTTATATTACTTAAATAGACGTTTAGGCCATTTTCCATTGCCTTGTCCAGTAAGTGATCTAAATGCAACTCAACAAACCCATCATTGATGTCCTGAGTCCCGCCGTCAACCCCAGCCACAAGGCACCCATGGCCAATGCCATCCCCTCACTACGACGCCGATTTTAAAATTCACAGACTGAACAAACCAAGCCATATTTGTATTGTTTAATATAGAATCTATATAACTGTCCAATTGCATCAAAAGCGCACTAGTCTTTGTTATTGAGAAAAAGGAGATAATCAAATTATAAACTGAGAGAATCACTGTTTTTGGCACACCGACACCCATACTTGTAGATAACTTTATTATTATTGTTGTTGTTATATATTATTATTTATTATATTATTATACACCATTGTTTATTATATTGTTATTATCATCTAGATGATAATTAATAATATCACTATTATTATTGTTTTATTATTATTTATTATTAATAATATCATTATTATTATTGTTGTTATCACTGCTGTTGTTATTTCAACTAGCAGTCACATAATGACGACGGTAATGACAACAACGATGAAAAAAAAAAGGCTGCAGTCCAATACTTCCGAAATTTAAATTCGTCTTTTCGTTAAATCAATCCAATTTTTCCCGAATTAGGAAGTCAAAAGTAAAAATGTAAGGAAAGGTAGAAATTGAAACACAGAAAAATAACCAAAATAATATTATGTATAAAATAATAATATAATAATAGGAAGCCAAAAGGTAGAAAATGAAACAGTCGAAAAATTGATTGGGCAAATGAATGACAGACTGAGCCGAAATTGCTAATTGTGAGAGCCCCATGCTGGTGAACAAGCTGTACGGTGGCGTAACCAAGCTGTACTCTAGATGGAAAGGGAAATCCATTGAGCAAATCTATGGCACAAAAGCTTGAAAGGCAGCCAAACAGGTTCCAGGCAGGGATTGAGGTTGTTACCCTGAAAATCAAAAAGCTGAATTGGAACTCAAATTAGAAACTCAGTTAGAGAATAATTTAGGGAAAATAAACTAAAAGGGTAGGAATTCATTGTAGCGGTTCACGACTAAGATTGGGGTCATCTCATCTTATTAAGGACCATAAGTCCTGCTCATGGAGTCAAGAAAACCATAAATAAATATCCATCTTCAAGATTAAATCTATCCTCTTCCCTGGCAGTACTTGGGATGCAAGATATGCCGTTACCCCTTGTAAGATAACAACGAATTTGCATTTCATGTATTATTGATCAAATCTTAATGGCATTTGATTAGAACAGCTTGTCCAAGAATTCATTTGTGGGACAAATAATTTCATTAGCCACTGTCACAAAATTATAATTGATTAAAGAAAGATATATCACAACCACAATGTCACCCCAAAAAGAAAGAAGAGGTAACCGATCACAATTACAAGCACTCTGAGAGTGAATTGGTTACAGTAACAAGTTACAAATTACAAAAGTAGTTCACAGTTGTATTCAAGTCAACATTTCTAGATCTTAGAAGTAGAAGTTACCTAAACCTCACATTTAAAGGCATAACTTTCAATACATTGTGTGCTTTAAATCCCCAAAAGTCAATACCCATTATATTTCAAAGTGTATGGCCACCGCCTGCGACCATATAATCACCATCAGTAATACTTTTGCACCCGTTAACCTTACAAAAAATATTTACAAACACAAAAGCCACAAAAAAATGACACACGAAACACAATGACAAAAGACAAAGTTAAGTGGTTACATCCATCCACCCACCCATCCTCTTCACTATCAGACTAAGATTTTTTTTTATTTCAGCAATGAAAAAGGTTTAGGAAAATCAGATGTAAAAAAAAATATCCATTAAACATTGCAATAATTCTTGACTACAATGTGGCAAAGCCCTTGATCTAGGGTGTATGACCCAGGCAAGAAACGAGGCAATTGCAAGAAAGGAAGACACTAATCTAAACCTTAAGTTAAACCACCGTGATTCACGGTGCAGCACAAGGACAGTGAAGTCGTTATTAGAATAACATATCCAGCAGACATGAGCCGACTTTCATAACTATTTTTGATTCGAGTGTATCAAATTTAATTTGAAAGATCTGATGGTAAAATTTTCAGTCGTCGTCAAAAAAGTTTGAGTGAAATGGCTGATAGGTAATCAGAGAACGTGATTGGACATTGATTGCAATGCTATGTAGCTTCCCCTCTCTATCATTTTCCACAAAAGCTTGGTGGTGATAATCCACTGTAACCAAGCAAAGCGAAGGAGTTCAATGTTGTTACCTTAAAAATGAAACAGTTAAGTTGTCTTCGAGCTAAAATGGAACACGAGCCTTAACGTGGTTAAAGAATAATGTACAGGATTACGAAAGTAATCGCTGATTAGTAATCAGCGATTAGCTTACATAACTCACAGCAACTTCAATCATTCGGGATGAAAGCAAGAACGGTCCCTCGGATGAGGGTCCTGCAAACGGCACAGCTCCTGATCTTCGGGGCGCAGCCCCTGCACGAGACTAGGTGACCGCAAGGAAGGAAAACCGTGTCGATGTCCTTGTCTATGCAGATCTTGCACAGCTTCGTCTCTCTCAACCTGGCATTTTCTTCGCTTATCTTCGAAATTTCTGCATTTTGTTGAGCATGGAGATGTAGCAAGGTCACGTCAGATGATAAGAATCTAACCTGAACTTGATAATTATTATGACGAATGATAATCTAAACTTAATAATTATAAATTATTATGCCAGATGATAATCCAATCTAAACTTGATAATCACTTGAAAATTACATGGTTTTCTCTAGCCAAAAAGACACCCTAGATAGGTGATGCCATTTTGAGTTGCAATTAAATTTCAGGAAGCCATCTTATAAAATACGGATGCAGTGCAGTGCAGCAGAGAAGTACCATAAGTGGATATTTGAGACAATAATTGGCCTTTTAGCAGGGTATGAACCAAAAACAGGACACATTATAAAAAAAATGTCAGCCAGCCACCCATACATTCATTCATTCAGCTCTAAACCCAATCCTAACCCACCCATCTGTCCATCCATCCATCCTAAACCCAAGTTCCATACCCTTTTGAACATCTTCTTCTGACACAATCGATGATCGATCAATACTCCTCTTCACTTCTCTACCAACTTCTGAATAACAAGAGTTTACCGAATCGAACTCAAGTCTCCCTCCGACAGCTCCGTATTCTCCCCGATCGATTTCCGAGAGTTTCGAAAAGATTCGGTTGTTTGTCAGCATCAGGTTGTCTGTTCGGATCAGATTGAGTTAAAAAAAAAACTTAATCACGACAAACAGAAACAAACAAATTTCTAAAATAAATAAAAAAATTTACTCTTTGTTTCTTCCATAATTAGTCAACAACATGTATATAGTGCAACTTTGGCTTTTGGAACTAATGTCTCGACAGACGATAATAATAATAATTTTTCAGGAAATATACTTATTGATTTCCTACAATACTAATTATTCTATTTGCCTTTGTAAATAACATAACAATAATAATAATGCTAACAGAAAATACAATCAAAACTGGTGCCTGAAAATCATTTTAGCTATGCCGTTTGCGAGCAGTTCCAGCAAGTGCTAAACATTCTCGTTGTTTGAGAATCTCCATGACACCAGTCGAAATGAACACGAAGTAAAACAAAAAAGAGATTCGATCGCCGGATTTGCCGGACAAAAGCAAAGAAAACACCGAAAGAAACGGCATAATTAATAATTCCTCGTCTACGTTCAAACTAGCTCGGAGTAGTTAATTATTGTCGGCAAATATAATATCTAAAAATACTAAACGAAAAGCTTGCAAATGCAACAAAAGAAAATATAACTGCACACGCTCGATGCCCAACTTTTCATCGCCATCATCATCTGAAAAATTATCCTGATTTATTTATTTATTTCTCATATTAGTTATATTAAACATTTTTCTGCCTGCTTAAATTATCAAAATCTTTGTTGACAATTAAAAAGAGCGGAAATGTTCTCCCTCCGAACTAGTTTCGTAGGCCATGTGTTCTCGAACACTCAGACCGGCTTTTGCTTCGTAAGTTTTTGAAACTCGTAGCTCTCGAAAGATTTTATTTCAATTTATTTTCTTTATGGTTTTAAACTTCAGTCGAACCAAAAATTCGTTTTCAGCAACTCTCGGATCGATTTCCTACAATCTTTAGGATTTTTTCAGCCATTTTATGACATTTGTTTTTTGAGCTTGAAAGAAACACTAGCTGTCCCGAATCAACTGTTTGTTAGATGTTAGACATATTGCTCAAAGTTATCGAGAAGGCCCAAAAAAAAGAAGAAAATACAGAAAAGAAAAAGCTAAGATCACAGATGGTGTCATGGAGGCAGATGCGTCGGTTGCAGAGTCGTCATTCTGATCTCTCTCTCAACATTCACTGCTAAATAGCATATTAAGACTGAAATATTCAACAGCAAAAAAAATAAACATTGAAAAATCTAAATAACCAGCGGACCTCTGTTTGAAAATAAATCTAGGATCTCCTTGACCGTCAAGTTGAAGTCCTGGTCTGCCTTCAGGACTCTTTCATCGAATTGTTTTGAAGCGAACATCAATATGCACCTGTGATAATATACCTCCACGTCGTTCAGAGATATGTCATCGGTGACTCTTCGAGTCTTGAAAGGACAGTTCGGACTGTTGTTGATATGTTCTATCGAAACAACATCATTTGCTTCCCATTGGTTCAAAACCAAACCACAATACGTGCATTTCACGCTGTCCTTGTTTTGTTTGCCGTCATGTTTGTAAAATCCGTCGCAGGCCAGAGCTAATGGCAGGACTAGATGAGAGAATCTCCAATCTTTAAAAGTCAACAGCCTTGCTTCAGCTGACTTCATGTTAGTTGTATCTTTGCATCTTTTAGATAATGATTCGAAGCTTAGATTGTCGTATATGCTGAAAGACTTTGAAGTGCTCGGCTCGCAGCCATCCGTTTGGTACCGTTGTTTACAATCGCTTTCTAAATTTAGACCAGAATTGTACTTTTGTTTTGAAGTAATAAATTCATTCAGAGTCATTTCATTTAACGGCTCTTTGGAGAAATAGGTAAGAAAGCTTAGCTTGGATGTTATACATACCTTGGCGTGATTTAAATGTTCTAAAATTACAAGAAAAAGCGTAGAAATTGAGTTTTTTGTTGAAATATTTCGTATTTTCTCCAGGTCCGGTTTGAAGTGGCAATCTGGACAAATAACTTCCTGATCTGGCCTCCAGGCGAATCCAGCACAAGCCAGGATAGTTGCAAGAATTTTTAATCCATTTCCGGGCAGGAAATAGATTGGACAAAAACTTCCAACTCTCTCTGTGTTTGCTTTTGCATAAGTGTCTTGAGCGGATGCCATTAAAATTGACTGAACATTTAGCTGGAAAAGAAATGAAATTCATCTCTCTAAGTTAAAACTCTGCAATAATAAAAAAAGGTGAGTAATATTAGAGTACATAATATAAATTATTTACTGTAAAGTGAAGTGGACAGCGGATGACTCGATAACCAGAAAATTTTTGTACGCCATTTTGATGCTGGGCTAAAAATCAAATTCAAAATGAATTCAAATTATTTTTTGTGACTTTTTAATTTTATTTGAAATCATTTTGGTGTGACGTTGAAATCAAACTTAAGCTAATTTTGTTATGTTATGTTCAAAAACACAAAATTTTACAATTATTCATTGTTTTGGAACGATTACAAATTTATGGAAGTGGCAATTTTTTAGGGAGTATATAAGGGGTTGCTTACTTACAGAAAGATCAGCTGAAGAATGATAGATACTGTGCTTGCTGTTATACATGTTGACTTAACTTCAAAGTGAATTGCATGCTGAATTACATGACAATTTGTGATGTAGACAACCTTTAGTAATAGCATTTACTTAATTAAAATATTAAGATGTTAGGTGTTCGCACGGGACTGCCTCAAAATGTAATTAGAAAAATGTTTAATAGGAATATTTCGGGAAAGTCGAAATGCATAACCGGTTTTTTGTGGTGGCTCTGTTTCAAAGCAACAAGAATCAATTACAAAAAAAATCTGTGATTGTTGGTCACTCTTAAGTGGCAAAAGACAACTCACAGTCACGAGTTTTATCAGGTTATCATGGATTTCTAGTCATGAAGAACGATTAGGGTATGTTCTGGGTATGATTTGGGTAGGACTAGGGCAGAGTTAGGTTCGGGCATGAGAGGGTTAGGTACTAAAGATCCTTCTGTGAGATGTTTTTTGACTGTCAATTACATAACTTTCTAATTATTCACAAAGTTATGCTAAGTATGGATCAATCGAAGTTATTTTTGTTCTACTATCAATTAGCTACCAGTACGGGCTCAGCGATCACACAATATGAAAATCAGAGCAAATAATAACATAAAAAATACGAAAATCAGAGTACACAAGAACATAAGAAACAAAGAACAGCCACAACTCCAACGTCCTGAAAAGCCTAATGTATTTCTTCGTAAAATCGTGTTTCCCCCAAAAACAAGACAACGTCTGACATTAAATTCCGTTCTTAAATCGTTATATTGTTATTATGTATCGTGATTATTTTCCTTATTTTCCATATTTGCTAATTTTGTTTTATTTAAGAAAGGCATTAATAATAATCTGCTAGCGTAATTAAGAACTTCATTGTAGGTAAATTATACTTAAAGGGACAAAAGTAGACAGGGTTTAGTCATTTTGTTGCTGAGATTCTTACGTTCAATTAAAATAATAATATTGATTAATAATTAATAATTAGTAATACTTATTTAATTTCTTTTTGTCAATTACAATCATATTATCTCTCCCAATTACTTGAAATTCTTTCTCCTTAAGCTCGTAATTAGAGTAAACCTCACCCTCACCCCCATCAGTGGCCTTGAAGTCCAACAGACATATGCCACTCTAACGTATCGAATTATTATTATTATTATTATTATTATTGTTATTATTATTATTATTATTATTGTTATTGTTATTATTATTATTATTATTGTTATTATTATTATTATTGTTATTGTTATTATTATTATTATTATTATTATTATTATTATTATTATTATTATTATTATTATTATCATTATTATTATTATTATTAGTATTATTATTATTATTATTATTATTATTATTATTATTATTATTATTATTATTATTATTATTATTATTATTATTATTATTATTATTATTATTATTATCATTAAACCCTCATCTGATGATCTTGACTTGGTCTCATTTTCGGGGAAAACAGCGAAATTGTCCAAGGGTAGCTTCAAATGAGATTAAAACTGCTTCCCTGATTAAATTACATTCTGTCGTCGTAATTAGAATAATTGCCATCCTTGTGATTCTTATCCAGGTAAAGAGAGATCCATCCAGGAAGTTGATGCTTTAGGGCGTCGATTGTCAACGAGGTTATTGGTAGAACATTTTTCGTTTAATATTTGTTTGTTTGCACTTTACAAAACGGTAAAACGCTAATTTAAAATGTAAATCTATAAAATATAATTGGTAAATCTGTAAAATATAAAATGTATTCAAAGTAAATGTACGTTGTTTAATCACTGAGAATGCTTAAAGTCATTGTAAACTCAGGCCAGCATATTCTGCATGTACCGCAAATCATTGCTACCAGCAACAACATGCTCTCTAGGGTCCCATTATAATTAATTGTTTGAATAAATAAATAAATTATGATAATTGATTAGGTGAAAGTCAAAATATTCAAATAAAATCTCACCTGGATTTTAAGGGATTAGGCCTTCCAAACGTTTTAGACCTGTTAAGAATGAATGATGATTTGTAATTAAACATATTTAATTTTAAATAAGAATAATAATAATTTAATCAATTTACACATTTTAATATTTTTCCGATAAAGGCAAGCAATTCATTTTTTATTATTTTATTATTATTTAGGATGAAATTGAAATTTAAAATAAAAACACGTGGAAGTGGAAGACTTGGGTTTGTACATGTTGTTCCACAGATGGAAGGATGAAATTCATTGAAGGAATAAACGATTGGTATAATAATAATAATAATAATAATAATAATAATAATGATAAAAATAATAATAATAATAATAACAATAATAATAATAATAATAATAATAATAATATTCGGTTTTAATTATTATTATTATTATTATTATTATTTTTGTTGTTGTTGTTATTATTATTATTGTTATTATTATTATTATTATTCCTATCGAACGATGTCTTCAGAATACCTTGTGTTGAATCAATTCTCATGCATTTGTAATGGCTGCCAACTGCTTCATTTTTGTTTCAGTCTTATCATAATTTATTTATTTTACATTAATCAGTTGTTCGCACTTTCATTCATTCATCCACTCACTTACTCACTCATTCATTCTTTTCTCTCATCCATTCCTTCATTCATTCACCCATTCAGTCCTTCATTCATTCATTAATTCCTTCATTCAGTCAATCATTAATTCATTCGTTCACTGATTGACTGATAGTTATGAAATTAACTCGCAAACATTTATTTTTTAAATTATTTATATTTAGAAGTGCATAATCACGACGCGGTCTATGCGCCACCCCCAACGAAAATGCGCATAAAGTAGGACGCGTACGTCCCGATATTTTCAGTTTTAACGACCTCTTCGTGAAAGAGGGAGTATCGCTTTCGAACTGTCGCTAAGGTCGCTGCTGTCGCTGCTGTAGTTGCAGTCGTTGAAGTCGCTGAAGTCGTTGAGTAATTGCCGACGAAAACTTAACCATTTACGATTTGAATGTTTGCGTTTTTTTGACGTCGTCGATCTCCATCTCCGTCGTTGTTGATACTGTCGTGCAGTATCATTTGAGATCAGTTGTAAGTTGAGATTAGTCGAGTTAAGTTAGTAATTATTCTGCTGATTTAAAGGGGATATTTTTTTCTTAAAACCAAAAAAGGCGATTTAATCAGCGATTTAAGAACAACAACAAGAACACCGTCGACGACAACTGCTGCTACTGCGATCGGAAAGGAAATCGCATTGACGTTGAGAGGTTGGTACAAACTGGATGATGAAGATGATGATGGTGATGTTGGTGATGATGATGATGGTGATGATGGTGATGTTGATGTTGTTGTTCTTGTTGACAAAGAACGTATCGTTGAATGAATAGCATAATTTCCG
The DNA here is from genome assembly GCA_034509925.1 of Hirudinaria manillensis. Classification (NCBI taxonomy): domain Eukaryota; kingdom Metazoa; phylum Annelida; class Clitellata; order Hirudinida; family Hirudinidae; genus Hirudinaria; species Hirudinaria manillensis. The sequence continues at coordinate 6,463,542 of CM067538.1, read as the reverse complement.
TGATGATGACGATGTTGTTGTTGTTGTTGTTGTTGTTTTTCATCGTCTGTGATTCACGAGGGTAATCAGATTTTCAGGAATAGTTTCTCATCTCCTTGATGTTGTTGGTGTTGTTGTTGTTGTTGTTTTTGGTAGCGATACTATAGTTATTAATTTAATAGCATTACTTTAACAGCGATAAAGAGGTAATAATTGTTGTTGTTGTTGATGGTGGTGATGATGATGATGATGATGTTGAAAGTTGTTGTTGTTGTCGACAACATTGACAACTCAGTCTGCATGAGTCAGAATTCAAGGAATGACGAGGTTGAAAGTGGTTTCCTTGTCGAATTATTTCGAATTACAGAAAAATAAAGACACGCGATTAACATTTTCAGACCGGAATCTATTTTTACGATGAAGATGACGACGACGACGAGGATGATGATGATAATGATGACGGTGGTGGCAGGTGATTGTGACGTCAGATCCTCTCGGTTGTCATGGTTATCGCAATCAATTTTCTAGGCGCGAAAGTTGCCAAGAGTTTGACCTTCTTTGACGTCATCGTCACCGCCACCACAATCACCACCAACTGACATCGTCATCGTCGTCGTCACCGTCATCATCGTCGTCGTCGTCATCGGATCATTTCCATTATTATTGTCATGGCCGTTGTAAAGCCTCTTGCATTTCATTCAACGTTGCTAGCTGATCCACGGGATCATCGGTGCACCAGCAACAATAACAACAACAACAACAACGTTGACGACAACAACAACAACAACATGTATAAAATTAATATTATTATAAGGTGTATGTTATGCTTATTATAATTATTTAATATAAAATACTAATAAATAAATTATAATCTCGAGGATTATAATATTAGAGATGATATGGTTGACCTTATGACCTTAAGAACGATATTATAGTTTCATCAATAACAGAAACAGCTTGTTGTAACAGGTGACAAATCAAATTAACATATCAACAGATGCAGTGAAGTTCAGGTCTATTTTTGTTTCTCAAATACAAGGATTTTCGTACTGGATTAAATAAGTTTTATTATTATTATTTAATTAATTAATTATATTTAATAATAATTTATAATTTATAATATCTGGTAATTAATTAAGAATTAAGTCTTAGAATCGGGGCGAGGTTACGTGGTTAGGGTTACGGTGCGGTTAAGATTAGGATAGGATTTTGGGTTAGAGTTAAGGTTTAAGGTAGGGTTTTGGGGTATTAATTAATTTTATTAATATTAATAAATATTAAGAATTAAGTCTTAGAATCGGGCTAAGGTTACGAGGTCAAGACGGCTTAAGATTAGGATAGGGTTTTTGGTTACACTTATAAAGATTAAAAGGATATTTTTCAATGAAAACAATACAAGAAGTTAATAAATCAGAGATAATTAAAAATTTAATATTTAAAATATTTTTCAACATTTTGGAAGAGAAAAAAAAATTTTGTTAGAAAATTTAAACAATTCCTGTTTGTTTGTTTGTTTGTTTGTTTGTTTGTATTTTTGTTTCTCTTTGACTTTCTCTTCGTCCTCGTCGGCACGTGATCAACGCGACACGACGAGCATATCAAGCTCCTGCCTGTGCCACGTCATTTCTGCGGGGTTTTTTTTTCGATGACGAATTTTAAAAACGCAAGAAAAAAATGATAATAAAAGATAATAAATTAAAAATAAATAAATAAAAAATGCAATAATATAAATATTTATGCCAGGAATGTTCGTTTTAGTCGTGCTTTCAAAGAGAATAGGCAAACAAACGACCCTTGGGTGCCGGCGAAATGGTCTCAGAAAGAGGAGGAGGAGGAAGACTGCGAAGAGGATTTAAGGGGAGATAAAGTGGGTGGGGTGGGGTGGGGCAGAGGGAAGTCGGGACTGGGGATTGAACACGACGCCCGCGGTTTCTGCTGGAGTTTGAACGCGAAATTCAGAAGATTAATTCCGCTTCGGTCCGTTTGGACCTGTGCCAACTTGAGGAATGGGTGAACGGAATTAAACCGACGGACGGACGGACGGATGGATGGATGGATGGATAGTTGGATTGAAGGAAGGGTGGATGGATGGGGTGAGATGCACTAAGGCCAGAGAGGGGCGAGCGTGGAATGGGTAAATGATATGAGACTTTGTGTTGCCGAAGCCGACGTTTGGCACGCCATGCCTTTGTAATGATGTTGATAATGATGGTAGTGGTGATGATGACGACGACGATGAAATACGTGATGATGACGACCTCAACTACCGCAACGACCATGATTACCATGTTGGAGGATACCATTGGAACAGAACTGCGTCCATGATGACGATGGCGGCAACGTTGATAGTGACACAGGACATTGATAACGATAATGATAGTAGCATACTGATACAGGCATTGATAATGATCGGTAGCGATGGTAGCCTAGTGATATCGATAAAATAGGAATTCTGAGACTTGCTCGTTACGTTGCCATCAAGGAGAGTCAATTGATTACAAACATTAAACGGGGGTCCCTGCTTTCAGGATCGAGTCATAAATAACACTTTGGACACAACAAGAGTAACCGCCGCCGACTGCCTCAGCTGCGACCACAGCTTCTGACGACGACGACGACTATGACGTTGATGATGATGATGACGACGACGATAGGCAACTGCGCAGTTTTCGATTTCATGTTCCTCGACCTGAGCTTCGACGATCAGCTTCTGATGATGATGATGATGATCATGACGATGATGATGACGACGATGCTGATGGTGATGGATGCTTTGACCGCCATAATGAACGTGCAATTAAGCTTTTAAGCGATCCGAACCGAGGTTGAAAATGGAGGTTAGGGAACAATGGCGGGAAATTATTGTATTTTTTGAGGTGATGCTGCATCGATGCAGTGGGGTTGATGACGACGATGAGGATGGTGATGACGATGATGAGGATGATGAGGATGATGATGATGACTGGCAATGTTGATAACGAGTATCGAATCTTTCCTCTTGCATAGGACTTCCCAGTTATAGTTATAATTGTGAAGCAATAAATAAATAAATAAAATAATAAAATAATAAATAAATAATTAATTAATTAATTTTTATTGAAAAAAAAATAATGGCTATGAGTTTTTTACAGCCACGTATTTGGCAAGTCACACGTAACAAGTCAATAACAACAAGCAATAAATAACAATAATGTTGTCATACTCGTCATCATCACTTGTTGCGTGTATAAAAAGTAAACGTGAGTGCAATAGCAAGTCATCAACCGTCCCTCAACCAGAGACTCTCTCGTATCATAACAACCAGATAGACGCGCCTATATCATCATCATCATCATCTTCTTCTTCTTCTTCATCATCATCATCATCATCATCAGCAGCAGCAGCAGCAGCAGCAGCAGCATCGTCATCATCATCATCATCATCATCATCATTATCATCATCAGCTGCTGCTGCTGTAGAAGCATTAGTACAATCGCTGTCATCATAATCATCATCACCGCCATCATATTCATCAACATCAAAATTATTGATATATTTCTTCCCTACAATGTTGTCGACTTGAAACTGACTGGCAATGCAGACGATAGGTTAGCTATAATCATTAACGCCGCAAGGAATATTATTTAGCATACATAATAATAATAATAATAATAATAATAATAATAATAATAATAATAATAATAATAATAATAATAATAATAATAATAATAATAATAATAATAATAATAATAATAATAATAATAATAATAATAATAATAATAATAATAATAATAATAATAATAATAATAATAATAGTAATAATAATAATAATAATAATAATAACACCAACAACAAATAATTTTCTATAATTAACTGAACCGCATCAATAATGCTGAAGAACAGTGCTTTATTTGGATTAGTTTTCTTTCATCAATTCATCTAAACTTGAGTTACGACCCATCTCCTAATTACCATCCATCCACTCACCACCCATCCACAAATCACTCACCACCCACCCACAAACCACTCATCACCCACCCACAATCCACTCACCACCAACTTACAAACCACTCACCACCAACTCACAATCAACTCACCACCATCTCACAATCCACTCACCACCCACTCACAATCCACTCACCATCCACTCACCATCTACTCATCATCTACTCGTCCACAAATCTCCTCCTGCTCTTAATGAAGCCAGCTTAATTTCATAAGACCACCTAAGGCAGTCTGTCTCCAATGAGAAAATATTGACGCTGAAGGGTTCAAGCATGAAATTAAGTTATTGGGAGAAAATTAAAGAAAATGTTTTTATATCAACTGGGTGAGATAAATGAGTTATAGAATGATAACTCAACAAAAAAAAACTGATGGAGGAATGAGCGACTGAATGAATCGTAGATGGAAGAAGGAAAGCATAAAAGAAAAGACGAAAGTAATTGAAAGAAAACAACAACAACAACAATCCGTATCTGGTCGTTGCAGAAGCAAGACATGAATGGAGGCAGTATCTCATTTGCATCTCTTTCCTCCGCTGGGAGCTAATGGAGAAATAGGATCCGACCGGCCATGCATGGTATTCCCTGCATCTATTTCCGATCACTTGCTCGCTCGCTCGCTCGCTCACTCACTCACTCACTCACTCACTCACTCACTCACTCACTCACTCACTCACTCACTCACTCACTCACTCACTCACTCACTCACTCACTCACTCACTCACTCACTCACTCACTCACTCACTCACTCACTCACTCACTCACTCACTCACTCACTCACTCACTCACTCACTCACTCACTCACTCACTCACTCACTCACTCACTCACTCACTCACTCACTCACTCACTCACTCACTCACTCACTCACTCACTCACTCACTCACTCACTCACTCACTCGCCCAAACTAATCTCATCCTTGTCATCAGTTTTCTCCATTCCCTCCAAACTTATTTCTTATTTGGGAACAACGAAAAAAGCACGAGACGAGTCATTCCGTCTTTTTCCGCCGAAACCCCAGAGAGATGGAACGATGGAAGAGATGGAAAAGGTGGATGGGTGAGTGGGTGAGTGGACGAGCGGGTGGCAGGTTAATGAATTGAGTTAATGCAAACGAGTTCTCGAGAGAGAGAGTGAGTGATGGATTGACAAGGAAAGGAATGACCATCAGCCATTCAATCAATTGCCAATTAATTCCAACCATCCGTTCCATCCACTTCTATATCTTTTTATCAACCTGCATTCATTCCTCCATCCAGTCTTCCTTCCATCTTTCTTCCATGCTTCCTCCTCCTCCTCTTCCTTTCCTTCATTCTTTCGTCAAACCATCCGTCCGCTATTTGATCCATTTATCTACCGTATTACGATATTTCAATCACTCGTGCACTGCACGCGTTTAGGTTGCAGTTAAGCTGGGTTTTTTCACTAAGATCAGTTTTATTAGCCCACTAAATCTGGGTTTTTTGGGAAAGCCCGAATGGGTTTTTCTCTCAAAAACCGCTCTGCATTCTCTGCTCGTGCATCCGTCTGTCCATCAATCCGCCCAGTTGTTTTACCGCATTCCCTCACTTACTCAATCCCCCCTTTTCCACACATTCATTCCCCACAATCCACCCATTATCTCCCCATGATCCGCCCAGTCACTCCTCCACATTCCACCCACCCACTCATCCTACCCCAAGTGTGGTCACTTCTTCAGAGACCCCCTACTCAATTAACAACTCAAGAGGAGAGTCATTATCACGACCGACGGGCACCTGTCCGAAATGAAATTAGCGCCAGGCAGGCGCCGGGAACGCTCACAGACGCGCATGTCTGAAAAAAAAAGGACGATAGAAAGAAAGAAATAAAGAAAAATAAAAAAGAAACGAAACGGAAAAACAAAAGCCAAAGCGACGTGTAGGAGATTTTTTTTAGGATAAAATAAATTTAAAAAAAAAAAAAATGGACACGAAAATAATCAGGTCGGAAGAGAATTCCGTGGAGAGTTTCCAAGAAGCTGTGATAAATTAAAGACGGTGTAATTAAACGACTCCTCGTGTAATCCACAGTACGCCGATGATGATGATGATGACGACGACGACGACTATGTCTATGTCACGATGATGACGACGACGAATGAAAGTTTTCTTGGATCCGGGTATTTTTGAGATTGTTAGGGAGTGCGCAGTTTCAAAATTAGTAAGCGCTTGCTTGTATAAGGTGACAGCAGCTTATTAGCTAAGAATGATTTAAAAACCAATCGAATCAGTCTCAAATCTGTTTCGAACCTGCGATCGTGGGAGCGACAGTTTTGTTAATTATGTTCTCAAAGCATATTACTCGGCAAATAATAAGAACATTTCGCTGAAAAAATTTACTGGCTTTGCTATAAAACGTTTAAATTCGTGCCCCTACAGTATCCTGCTCGATACGAGGTAAAACAGAGTCAAGAAATTTGGAAAATTTCTGAAGACAATTGACCTCAAGTCATCTGATTTCAACTATGGTCAATTAGCAAAGCCTTTCACGATTGCAATCATTAGAAACAAAGCAGGATGTTTAATTTGAACACGTCTGGCATCGTTCAAACTGGTTTCGTTTCATCACCAAGAACGGTGAGGAGATTTCAATGGTTTGGGTGGGATCTACTGGAGTTTGGGGAAGGGGGGTTGGTTGGGTGCGTGGAAAGGTGGTACCCGAAGTCCTTCCCCTGACCCAAAATGAAGCCCCGATAAAACGCTAGTTTCTAATCACATCCGACATGATAACAAAGCGGAGACAAAGCAAAACAAAAACATTTGCAACGGATTCAGTCGGGAATTCCAAGCGCCGCAACTTTTTCGGTTTTCTTTTCCAAACGAGTGATTGATTAAATCTTCGTCTCTTCTCCACGGGGCAGGTTTTTTTTTTCCGTTTTATTCTGTTCCATCTTGTCTTTTCAATTTCATCCTCCGTTTTGTTATTTCGACGGAGATTTGTATTTGTTTTTCCAGCAGCGATTCTTAATAATAATAATAATAATAATAATAATAATCATCATCATCATCATCATCATCATCCTCATCATCTCAACAACAGCCCCCATTGTGACCGACGTACGTTTTGTTTGTTTTCCAACAGACGGAAGCCAATCCGACTCCAGGAGACACTTCCGCCGTTGGTCACGTGACAGGCGACAGTCTGCTGCTCCCGAGTGGTCCTTTCCTACTTTTTCCATTCCATCCACCCTCCGTTCTTCCTCGAGCCAACTCTCAACTAACCCCATCATCGACGTCGTCATCATCATCATAACCGTCATCATCCATCTCCAACATCCGGTTTACGGCCGCCATCGGTAGGAGATTCGGGATTCTGGACTGGAAAGGCTCGGGTCGATAAAGTCCCATCCAGCGTTGCGAAGTTTGTTTTTCGAAGTTTTCCCGACGGAAGCGTAAACGCAGCGTTAAACAAAACTCAGCACAAAAAAAAAAAACAGAAGCGAAATACGAGGCCGTGCTTTCTGAGCAGGTGGCCTCAGAAAATAGAATTGCCGGAAGAAGGGTGAGTGAGTGAGTGAGTGAGTGAGAGAGTGAGTGAGTGAGAGAGTGGGTGAGAGAGTGAGTGAGTGAGTGACAGAGCTCTGAAAGAAAAAGGAAAAAGAAGGGAATTGAGGGAGTGATAAAAGACAAACTATCACTCGAAGAGGTCTCTTTCCATCTCTTGCGTCGTTTCCAAGAGTCGGATAGCATTCATCAACGGACAGGCGACCATTTCTAGGGATTTCCCGTCTGAATTCCCAATTGCTTTCGATTAGTCCCCCCTCCTCGTCATCCTCGTCATCCTCCTCTTCCTCATCGTCGTCGTCATCATCACCGTCATGCCGGAGCCTAGCAACGATTACAGGGTAGTGGTTTTCGGTGCAGGCGGGGTCGGGAAAAGCTCCCTGGTCCTGAGATTCGTTCGGGGCACGTTCAGGGAGAATTACGTGCCAACGATTGAGGATACCTACAGGCAGGTCATTAGCTGCAACAAACAGGTTGGTGATACCTGGATTGATAGTTTTTTTTACGTTTTTGTTTTCTACTCTTTTTTTTTGGATGGGCTGGGGTGAGATAGATGAGGGTGATGGATGGATGGATCTGTGGAGGTATCAGTTGTGAGTTGTATGTTGCTGGTACATGTGAAGGGAACCGACTGACGGACTGATGGAGAGATTGAGACATCCATTTTAGATCATGGGCAAAGGGGTTTATCTATCGGGTAGATGGTGGATCGAATGGGTAGCCCGGGATGGACTGAGCACGGAGTGGAGGAAAGAAGAATATTTGATTGATCAACTGGCAATTTGTTTTCCAAGTCGATCGGAGAGAAAACATTTTATTTTTCATGTTTTCCAACGAAAAACGTTGAAATTCTGAAATATTTCCACTTAGCGTTTTTGGACCGTTTTTTTGTCAGAATTTATGATTTCTCTGAAAATATCTTTCATCGCACTTTTATTATTATTATTATGATTATTATTATGATTATTATGATTATTATGATTATTATGATTATTATTATTATTATGATTATTATTATTATTTTATTTTTTTTTTTCAAAAAAATGAGGTCTTACAATTCGTTTCTTCTGGAATGCAATTCATAATTCCAGAACAGGAAATGACGTTTTCGCTCTGAGTAATGACCCCCCTGTGTCCTTGAGACAAATCAGGGCCGAATAATAATAATAATAATAATAATAATAATAATAATAATAATAATAATAATAATAATAAAATAATAATAATAATAATAATAATTTCGAATGCATCTTAAATTACTCGAATAGCTGCAGTTCATTTCATATCCAAATTGGGACGAAATTGTGATTACGATCAAGTAGGCAATTGTTCACATGTTGCTCTTTCTGTGATGACGATGATGATGATGTGATGTCATGTGAAGCAGTCGTCTGCTTTCACCAGTTCATTTTTTATTCATTTACAAAGAAAAAAACCTTCCTTCCTTCCTCAAAAAATCCACTACGACATTTTAAAAACTCAAAAAATATGACGATTTATAGGCGTAGTTGGTGCGACATCTAGAGACGTTGGCACAGCTGGCATTCATTCACAGACCGTCATTCCAACTGCCCCTCTTTTCCTGAAATGTGGGGGCGGGGTATGATTCCTTCACCACACCCTGGGTTACTGGAAGCGTCCACTTCCATGGTATCATCATTCTCCCCGTCATCGTCATCATCATCGGAAACGTCATCGTCATCATCAGTTCACAGTAGCCAAAGTCTGGCCAGCGGCACAGAAGCTTGGCCTTCGGAGAACCGTAAATCTTCGGTTTGAAACGAGAACATTTTTTTTCAAAGCAATGTTCTTTTCCTGGTAACTGTTTCAATGCTTTCGTCTCGTGACCTTCATTAATTATTTATCATCGTATCATCTTATCATTACATAATCATATCACCGTATGTCATCATATTATCATCATCATCGTCGTCGTCTTCATCATCATCATCACCACCACCACCATCATCATCACCATCATCATCATCAATCATCACTTCATTAAGTAGGCGTATCTTACCGTATCATCGTATGCCATCATCATCATCATCTCGTCCGCCGCGAGACATGGAAAAGTGACGTCTGTGCGTATTTTATGTTTGATTTAATTTTTATTAATTTTATTTCTTTTTCTTTCTTTTTTTTCTTTTGCATCAAAATAAAAAAAAACCCGATGCTCTTATCCTGCATCGGGATGTACTCATTTCGAGGATGTTTTTATATCCGGTCATCCGAGTGTCTACTTAATTAATAAGTAAACAAACCTTGTCGATGATGATGACGATGACGACGACGACGATGATGATGATGATGACTATGATGACGATGATGACGACTGTGGTGATGATGATGATGATGACGATGACGACGACTGTGATGATGATGGTGGTGGTGGTGATGATTTAATCTCTGGGATGATAGAGGTAATTATGACGATGATGATAAAAATCTAGCACCTAAATAGGCACTTAATTAATTCTAATGTTTCAAGTGCCAAAATAATAAAATTACAATATTAATATAATCAGATTCTTAATAATAATAATAATAATAATAATAATAATAATAATAATAAATTATTGTCCTCCGCAATTAATTCCACGGCAAAGGCCTCTTTACGCGCCTTTAGTTACTCGCACCTGTGACGCCAAGGCACACATCATGGAAGCATAATTATTAACGAAGTAACTCATCTTCCTCCTCCTCCTCTTCCTCTTCCTCCTCTTCCTCCTCCTCCTCCTCTTCCTCCTCCTCCTCCTTCTCCTCTCCCTCTTCCCCCTCTCTCTTCTCTCTTTCACAATCTCTCTCCGTCCATCCAGTCGGGCCTCTTCCAATTGGTCATAACTGCACAACGTCAGTGCCGTTAAATATTCATGAGGATGACATTTCTGAACGATATTAAACCATATATGGTTATAATCGTGACTCTTGAAAGTACGTAAGGTCATCTACATCTCCAATCAAACACAATTACTGTCGCTGGTGTCGCTGATGTCGCTGGTGTCGCTGATGTCGCTGCTGTGGTTGATGTCGCTGCCACCTCAACAACTTCTTCGATTGCTTCTCTCGCCTGCCGTTTATGCCGCACTTTCCCGCCATTCAGACGTCCATGACTTAACAGGTGGAAGATAAATTTCGTCACGAATGACGTCACCAAAGTGACAAACATGGCGACTTATTGCCAAGTTTGAGCGTCTCGAGGGAGTCTTGTTTGATATTTTTAACAAATTTTTAATTTAAATATTCTTTGTTATTGTTATAATTTATAATTGTTATAATTATTATTCACATCCAACTTCCTTAACAAATGGATTGTGAAAATTATTATGCTGTATCAATAATTGTTATTATTATTACTATTGTTGCTATTATTATTATTATTATTGTTATTATTATTATTATTATTATTATTATTATTGTTATTATTATTATTAGTATTATTATGTCGTTTGTTTTTTTAACTTCAGTGGGACTCCTTATCTCGGGACGCAGGGATGTCGAAAATAAATTTGATGTACGACGGTGCTGTGCTGGTGATTAAACTGAGTCGATGGAAGGAGAAGGAAGTGAATGGATGAATGGATGGGTGCATGGGTGGATGGGTGCATGACTGAATGAATGAGTGGAATGTTGGGTGAATGGATGCATGGAATGATGGATGAATGCTTGGATGAATGAATGGAATGATGGATGATTGGAGGGATGCATGCGGATGCATGGATGCATGGATGAATGAATGGAACGATGGATGAGTGGGTGAATGCATGGTTGAGTGAATGGATGTTGGATGAATGAATGGATGAGAATTGGATGGGCCAGTGGGTGACTAATCGCATTGCTTGGATTAACGCGATTTGATAAATGCCAAGGCGCTTCATTCTTTTGTTTCCATGACAACGATTGTAAATAAACCCAGTGGTTGCCAGGAGACGTAATAAACAACTAAAAGAAGATCTCAATATCGATTAAATGTAATAAATAAAAATGTACATTAAATTACGAATTAATATGAAAATACTATGTGTAAATATATAATATATAAATTATTATTTATGAAATTATTACATATTATACATAAATATTATGGCAGTACTTATAATGGATTATTAAACTCCACGACGTCCTGTCTTATCAGACACGTGGCTGTGAAAAATTTGAGACGAAAGCAATTTTTGCCTTTCCTTGGGCATGAAAATCGTCTGAAATTTGCAGAAATTTTCCCGGAGATCAGAGTGGACTGCTGAGTGGATGGGTGGATGCGTGGACGAGTGGGCAGCAGAGTGGGTAGCCGAATGGGTAGCTTGGACGATAACGAGGGGATGTTGGCCGTAAGTGACGCTAAATCCTGGCGCTTGTCCTTCATTAGGACCGTGATGGAATTGCCTCTAAAAACGATCGGAACTTTCTGCGTCATATCATCTTTTCCAATCCGTGCGACCGTCTCCCAATCTCTCGCGGATTTTCTACTCTTCCTGCTTCTATTTGTGCTTCTCCGCCTCCTTTACCATCCACCCATCCATCCGTCAGCCCGTCCGTCCGTCCGACCTTTCCACCTTCGATGTTTTCGCACGAGAATCGATGTCAAGGAGCTGGAAGTAATAACGGAGGAGGAAAGGAACCGACTTCGTGAGCTGAATTAATTATCGTTCATGATGTAGACAGATGTTTGTACCTGAAAGAGGGACAAATGGATGGGTCTATGGAAGAATGGATGAATGAATGAAAGGATGGATGGATGGATGGATGGATGGATGGATGGATGGAGAACGAGAGAGCACGGAGTTAAAGGAAAGTCGAGGCTTAAAAAGTCCACGTTCCATGAACGTTAGACGATATTATTTGGTGGAAAGGCAGACGTAAAGTCATCGCAAACATGCATTATCGTCGAACTCCCACAAACCGTCATCATCATCATCATCATCATCATTAACATAATCGTAGTCGTCGTCATCATCAAAATCAACAACAACAACAACAACAACAACAACGAATCCAGATGAAAGTGTCGGCGGAGCAGGACTGCTGTTCAAGGACCAATCAATAAACTGGCGCTCGTTTCTCTCCTCCTTTGTAATCTTCCCTCTGTGCCCCTCTCAATGTCAGTCCGAGGTGTTCTCTGTTGCTGCTCGGTTGTTGCCGGATGTTGTCGGATATCTTTTCTTTTTTCCTGTCTGTCTCCCTGTTTCTGATTGTCTCTCTGTCTCTCTTCTTTTCTCATCGAGATCTTGTCTGCTTTATTTTTGCACGTGATCCATCTGACTTTGGTTGCTATGGCGACTGGTGATTCAATGGAATGATTCGTGGAAGCACTCGGAAGGTCATTGACCTCATCATCGTCGTCGTCGTCATCGTCGTCTTCGTTGTATCATCACGCCCGTTGCACTTTCGTTTCCTTCAATCAAGACGCACGTTTGAGCGAGAGACTAAATTTGTCGATTTGATTCCGTTTTAGGTAACTATTACATCTCTTAATCATTCGTCATCATTCTCGCACGCGATGAGGACAGGCAGACAGACACACGGACGCATGCAAACAAACGGACACACACACACACATAAACAAGATCGTAACTGGCACGAACTTAAAGTGATATACTTGACACTTAATTTCCTCCGACATATTTATAATTTGTTCGATAGATGTCTGCCCAAGCAACCCCGTTTTAAGCCCCGACTGACCCCATCGATATGCGGGTGTTTTGGGGCTCAGAGGGACGTCAGAGGTCATCTTGGAGGGCGATTGATAGCGAATGTCGTCCTAGGAATGGCGGTTCGCTGGCCCGATTCCTGATTGCATCGTTTGCGTTGTCACGGATGTTTGCCATCCGCCTTGGATCGGGATTTTTTTTTATGCGATGCGTCTTCATTTATCTCTCCTTTTGGTCCTCCGCTCTCCTAACAAGAAGTCCATCAGATAGACAGATCATCCATTTTCCACCCACCAATCTATCCACCCACCCATCCATCCAACTACCCACCCATCCATTCATCTGCTGATTCATTCTCCAGTGCGTCCATCCATCCGTCCGTCCGTATGTTCATCTGTTCGCCATTCGAGGATGATTCATTCTGCATTTGCACCGGACTCGTTATCGACGCGATTACGTCACGGATGGTTTCCAGTGAAAACACACCTACGGAGATCATTATCATCATCAACACTTTTGGCGCCATGAGAACAGAGAGAGAGAGAGAGAGACAAAGAGAGCGGTACAGAGAGAGAGAGAGACAAAATAATAAGGGATGAGATGAAGCAGTTCGTCATAAAACAAAGCTGTTGCAATTGAAATTGTTATGAAAATATCAAGATGCTGCTACCGAAGGTTGTTTATACAAAATAATAATACTAATAATAGTAATAATGATGATGACGATAATAATAATAATAATATTATTATGAAATCGCCTATCAACAAGGTCATGGCATTAGACACTATCTGCGTCTTCAATAGCAACTGGGTCTGGGAAAATGTCTGTCATTTTGCATGACGAGAAAAACAAAAAAAAAACAAAAAAACCAACAACAACAACATCAACAATGCGTTGCCTGGCAACCCTGGTAAACAACTTTCTAAATATAGCTCGACTCATCCTGGTCAGCCGTCATATTCCTTTGGACGATCTTCTCTGTCTTCCTTTGAGTCATCATCATCATCATCGTCATCATCAGCTTCATAGTCATCGTCATCATCATCATCTTCATAGTCATCATCATCGTCATCATCATCATCTTCATAGTCATCATCATCGTCATCGTCGTCGTCATCATCATCATCATCA
>CM067538.1:6381777-6444277 GCA_034509925.1 Hirudinaria manillensis | reverse complement strand
GACATCAAGGTCATTCATCTGAAGGAAACGTTGTAGAGTCAACTGCATTTTTTAAATTTTGGTTGATTGCTCGATGACCGCAGAACTTCAATTCAATCAGAACAATTCATCAATCAATTCATCAATCAATTCATCAATCAATTCATCAATCAACCCATCAATCAATTCACCAATCAGTCGACACTGGACGTAGTAGTTTTTATTCTTCGAAGCACTTGGCTGATTTATGGGATCAATTAATTGAGGGAACAAAAGACCTAGCCCAACTCCCAACCTTTCCACCTTTACCAAACCCAGCAGACCCCAACCTGCCTCTCTTTGGCACAACCTGCATAATTTTTTGTGAAGTTTTGTCTAAAAATTCCCACCTTAAATTTTAAATTCTCTTCCTGAAAATCGAGGTAAATTAACTTAAAATAATAGCTCTACCCCCCTTCCCTTGCAGTTGGTTCGACCCGCATTACCTTGACCTTTACCCACAGGTAGGTTGCACAACTCAGCCCGACTCAACCCGCAATGATAGCCTGCTTTTGGAAGGTTGAAATGATTATAAGGAAGAACAAAACAAAAAAGTCCGGAATTGGTAAAAGTAAATGCTGTATGCTTGGAAAAAGTTGTTTATCACGGATCTGGAAAGCCGTGAAAGACGTGCGTGCGACGCCCCTTCCGCTGAAGTTACTGGAACAATCGATTGATGCATGGAGAATGTTCACGTGCTTAAAGATTACATATCACTTGCAGTGATGACGACGACGACGACGATGGTGATGATGACGACGACATTTGTTGGCCATAGTGATGATTAGGATGGTTGTGGTGCCGATAGCGTTAAGGTTAAGATTAGGTTCAAGGTTAGGGTGAAGGTTAAGGTTAAGATTAAGGTAAGGGTTAGCAACTTATATATTAAAAGTAACTATTATCATCATTATCGTCAACATTAATGGTTGCCATAGCGCTGCGAACAAAATATAAAGTAAAATTAAATAAATTCCTGATTATTCGTTAGACGTTAGCAATTTACGATCGTGAGAAGTAATCGGTTTATCGTCACTATTATTATCATCATTATCATCACTAGCGGTTGCCATGGGACCGGGACAAAACGTAAACAAAAATAAATTAGTGGGGAACAAAAAAAAAAAAAATAAATACCTGAACTTCAGAGAATCGTGTCGATAATTTTTTCGATGGAACCAAAATAAAAATTACTACTAAAAAAAAATTAAACAACAACAACAGCAACAACAACAACAACAACAGCAACAACAGCAACTACTACTTCAACTCCCGGTAACAAAAGACTGTTCAGTTATACTGAAGTAAGGATTATGATCGTTTAGTAAACGTGTCTTTAATAGACCAGGTAGGCCTGCTTAAAATATTTTATTATTAATTTTTATAGTATTTCTATTGTTGTTACTGCCTACGGATTTTAATAGGTCAAAAGCTACTACAATAACAACAACAATGACACCTACAATAGTAATAATCACGTAATATTATATTAATAAGTTATTATTCATTTCGTTACTAACATAGTCAAATTCAGACTCGTCCGTTTCGAGGTAACATGTTTGTTCCTTGTTATTCATAAACTTCATTTTCTACTCGAAATCAATAAAATCAATAAAATTAAATAATTATATTCGAAATTAATTTGTGTAGCGCCACGTGTAAAAACTCGGGGTAGCTTTGTTGAGTCCCTGCCTGGTCAAAGGGCAGTTCAAAGGGTATAATGAAAGTGACGGTAATTGTCCTTATTGCCATCGTTTTGTTGAATAATTAAGAATAATTTTTCATTTTATAAATTTATTATTTTGACGTTACGAGGTTGAATTGACGTCTTATCGTGGCGGAAGTGATGTCATTGATTTCAAGCGCTTCGGTTTGGTACTTTGGCGCTGGTTGATTGCTTGATGTGGTAAAGTAGAATCATCTGCTTCTTTACAAATGATTGTTCAGTAAAGACCAGTTTTTGTAAGTTTTCTTTTTAAAGAACTATAAGCGATCTTTCTTTCAATGTTCAACTCAAAATCAGACTTGTTATTCAATCTTCATTTTAACAAATAGTTTAAGAAATTTTCAAAGTAAGCTTCTACGGCAATAACAACAACAACAACAATAACAAAAATGATAATAATAATAATAATAAGGTTATAAATTATAGCTTTAAATATTTACAATTTCTTTCTTCTATCTGCAGGTGTGCACTCTCCAGATAACAGATACTACAGGTAGCCATCAATTCCCAGCTATGCAACGATTGGCAATTTCCAAAGGCCACGCCTTCATAATGGTTTATTCCGTTACTAGCAGGTAACCATAACATTTAAACTAACAATAATAACAATAATTAAAACCATTAATTGGTATTTAATGGTTTTTGCTCCATTTAATAAATTAAAATTAGATTTATGATTCTAAGATAAACTGTTGCGAATTGAATATCTAAAGGATATAAAGCATGCAAAACGACGAGATGGAATGCATTTGACCTGCATTGCACTAAGTGCCCCTGGGAGCAAGCGCTACATAAATGGTTAAAAGAAAAACAGTAGTTATTTACGTAACTAGTTCATAAACATGAAACCTTTTCATGTGCCCTCACAGGTCATATGAGTCTATCCATCGATCTATCACACCATCCATCCATCCATCCATCCATCCATCCATCCATCCATCCATCCATCCATCCATCCATCCATCCATCCATCCATCCATCCGTCCATCCGTATGTCCGTCCGTCCGTCCGTCCATCCATCCATCCATCCATCCATCCATCCGTCCGACCATCCATACATCCATCCGTCCGTCCATTTAAAATTGTAAATGGGGTTCGAAATTGAAAGTCTAAAATTTCTGCTCAAGTCTGAAATATTAAACGCGATGTTTTTTTCTTCTCTTTTTGAGTCACAAAAATTCACGAACAACGTTGAAAGTTGTTTGTTGAATGTGGACCGCTTAAATTTTGAAAATAATTTTAAAAAGACAATAAGTTTAGATTAACGTACATTATATTTTTATATCTATTAAAGCTTTTTAAAATCTTTTAAGACAGCAATTGATTTTAAATTCTAAAATTTAAAATCACCATCCCTCGGTGATGCAAACTACTTTATAAGCTATCATTATGACTTTATTATATCTGTATATATTATATATATATTTATTACATCTTTATTATATATTATGGTTATTATATCTACAATAATAACAATTATCATCATCGTAATAATCGCAGTAAGTACTTATCATAATAACATTAACATAATTTATGTAATAATAACTTAATTCTCCAAAAATAAATTTCAATTTAATAAATAATAACAATTATCATCATCGTAATAATCGCAGTAATTACTTATCATAATAACATTAACATAATTCATGTAATAATAACTTAATTCTCCAAAAATAAATTTAAATTTAATAAATAATAACAATTATCATCATCGTAATAATCGCAGTAAGTACTTATCATAATAACATTAACATAATTTATGTAATAATAACTTAATTCTCCAAAAATAAATTTCAATTTAATAAATAATAACAATTATCATCATCGTAATAATCGCAGTAATTACTTATCATAATAACATTAACATAATTCATGTAATAATAACTTAATTCTCCAAAAATAAATTTAAATTTAATAAATAATAACAATTATCATCATCGTAATAATCGCAGTAAGTACTTATCATAATGACATTAACATAATTCATGTAATAATAACTTAATTCTCCAAAAATAAATTTCAATTTAATAAATAATAACAATTATCATCATCGTAATAATCGCAGTAATTACTTATCATAATAACATTAACATAATTCATGTAATAATAACTTAATTCTCCAAAAATAAATTTCAATTTAATAAATAAATAAATAAATAAATCGATAAAGAAACGAATGAAAACCTAACCACTTTCCTGCGCTAATTCAATAATAATTCAATAATTCCCAACAAATGGAACAAATCCCATGAAATGTCAAATGAATATCCCAAAGAAATGAATATATTTCATGTCATCTCAATTCATGA
Organism: Hirudinaria manillensis; assembly: GCA_034509925.1. Taxonomy (NCBI): domain Eukaryota; kingdom Metazoa; phylum Annelida; class Clitellata; order Hirudinida; family Hirudinidae; genus Hirudinaria; species Hirudinaria manillensis. The sequence continues at coordinate 6,440,227 of CM067538.1, read as the reverse complement.
CATACATATTCACGATTCAAATGAAAGGCGTTTTAAACAAAAGACCATGAATAACCAAAATAATAATAAATATTAAAAAGAAAAATAATAATAATAATAATAATAATAATGATGGTGATGATGTCTTGCAGCCGTTACCAAAAGTAATTATAGCGCTAATAATAACATTGCTAAAGATGAAAATCAAATAATAATAATATGTTAAATAATAAAAATGTTGAATCAAAATCGTCGAAAATTTCCCCCAGGGTCGTGCCGTGGCCTAAAAAGGGACTTATCCCTGTTTCTCCCACTTTACCAATACTTCATGACTTCCTTTCTTTAGCTTCTGATGACCCACTGATCATTCAGAACGACTCAACGAGGATGTTAATTATTTTTAATAACCACATTATTATTATTATTATTGTTATTATTATTATTATTATTATTATTATTATTATTATTATTATTATTATTATTATTATTATTATTATTATATAATAAGGAAGTTATTCCTCGTGGCTCCAAACTTTCAACCAATCGAAGACCGTTTAAAATATATTTATAATAAAATATAATTATATGGTACTTTTTAGGCCCCGAAATTGAATCATCTGTCAGGCAAGTAATTAAATGAACATCAGTGGCAAATGGTCGAAATAATATAAATAATAATATAATAATTAACTGTAATAAATGTTTATAATAAATAGTTATAATAATAATAAATAACCTCTTATTTACGAGATTATGTCAACTACTATTACCACAGTTTTAAAAGTAATCGGTCGATAGATGCCGCTACCGATTCGAGCCCCCAAACGAATAAATTAAAAACCACAAAAAATACCATCACGTCGAACTAAGTTTATTTCGTTCACTCGTGATCCACGTCTTCATTCCAGGCAATCCCTGGAAGAACTGAAACCAATTTTCCAAGAGATCGTCCAAATCAAGTCCAGTACGGAGGGCATTCCGATCATGCTCGTGGGCAACAAGTGCGACGAGGTCTCGGGTCGAGAGGTCACGACCAACGAGGGATCGGCCCTCTCCAAGCTCTGGAAGTCCGCGTTCATGGAGACGTCCGCTAAGACCAACCACAACGTCCAGGAGCTATTCCAGGAATTGTTGCAGCTGGAAAAGCGGAGGACGATGACACTCCAGCTGGACTCTAAGAAGACCAGTTCTCGGTTCAACACCGACAGATTCAAAGGCAAATGCGTCCTCATGTGACCTCCAAAAGCCCATTTAAGCCCCGCGGACAAAGCGTCTACCCACCCTTTCCTCCCCCCTCCCAACGGAGCTGGAATGGTTTTGGCCAGATAAAAGGAAAGAAACTGATTGCTCCACATCCGTTTGTTCGTTGATTACATTTCACTTGCCTTTTCCGTCACAGATGTCGCTTTCCGCTCTCTTTCTTCCATGATAGATTTAGAGAAGAAACTGATTGCTAGTCTTTTTTTATGTGTGTAAACATTAATTAAAAGCCTAGATTAATTACGTAATTTACTTTCAAGTCGATCGACCTCTTGATGTACTTTTAGAATTTCAAAGGTAATCACATCTTCTAGATAGATCCTTTTAGCTAGTCAGCTTAAAAATCGTAACTTCCCTGAAAATCTCTTAGACATATATTCTACGAATCTCTGATAAAAGCATGGGAAGAGAAAACAGAAAGACTGCAGAAAAACAAGTCACGGCATTGAAGTACATCTGACCTCATCTGACCCCAAGGTCATTAGGAGGGTCATAACATGTTGTGCTCGAGTCAATTCTTGCCAGATGGAACATGTTTAGGTCGGCGCGACGTTTCTTTGTCAGCTCACCCGTCATTCCATCCATCTGTCCGATCCTTGTAACTTTTCGTGCTTCTATTCTCCACTCCATATATCCTTGTATCTATACCATGGTATCCATTCTATCATTCATTCATTCACCTTTGCCTGACGAGATCACTCACATCTAAATTCCGCCGACGCCATCTGTCGAACATCTTAGATTTTTGCGATTTTATATTGATTTTTGCTAGTCGACATTCCAGATCGTACTCGAATCCAACTGAGATCCGGATTCCATTCCACGGAGTGTTGTCGACGCCTCGGTTGCTAAGCAACTCGACATCAGTATTCGCATCGAGAACGCCAGTTTACAAACAAACAAAACATAAATAACAAATGGATTAAAATACTTTTACTGTACTGAGTATGATGTACTGAATTCATTTTTGGAATGCAAAATACAACCAGCATTACGTTTATGCGTGTGTGTGGCTATTAATGTTATTATTATCATCATTATTATTATTAATTAAAATTATATTGCCGATTAATTAATTTAATAATTAATTAAATTTAGTGGCAATATAATTTGAGAATTAATTGGTGCTATTCAGACTCTATAAAATAATAATATTTATACTACTGTAAGATAATAATGATAAATAATACTATAATTATATTATTATTATAATAATAATTGTCATTGATACGATTAATATACAACCGCCCATCAACGCCCAAACATCCCAAATGCTTAATTTCGAGGGTGTGACTATTCATGATGTTACTATTACGTCAATTTTATTTATTACCATTATTATTATTATTATTATTATTATTACTGTTATTATTATTAGTATTATTATTATTATTATTATCATTATTGTTATTATTATTGTTATTATTATTATTATTATTGTCATTACTATAACTAATACAATGTAGTATAACAAACTAATAATATATCATTCAACACCAAACAACAATAAAATGATGACAAACCTTGCAACGAGTAGTTTTTGTCCTAAGTTTCGTTCCTAACTCTATTCAAATAATTAATAATAATAATAATAATAATAATAATAACAATAATAGTAATAGTAATAGTTACTAATTCAAATCCACCATCGTGCGCAGTTTGCAAGTGAATGATTCATCATAATGTTGCGAAATCGAAACAAAAAAGTTTCCAAACAGTTGCCTTTTTAAGTTAAAATTCGCTAATTTGTTTTCTATCGGGAAGTAATTTTTTTAAATTTCAAGTTAGCATTTGATTGACCCCCTGACCTTTCAATAGGTTATTTCCATATTGCATCAGCAACTTACCCAGTAACTTATGACTTTAGAGCCAACCACGTGGTAAATAATTTTTTTTTTACCTGACAATAGATGAACGTTGAAGTCACTCAGGTTTTTCTGATAGTTTCTTTGTTAAATATTGATTAAATCTTCCAGTTTTTGCGTTTATTTATTTTTTAAATGTCAAAATCCAAATAAATAAAAAGTCAGGATTTCAAAAATCACATAGAAGATGATGAGTCTGAGATGGCAGTTTAAGAATTTAGCTGGGAAAAACAATGAAGATAGATGGAGTGAAATTTAGAAGCAAGATACAACGCCACAGTTGCACATAGTATATGTGTTCACCATGCTGTTCTGACAGATAATCATTCTTTTTATATCTAGCCTCAACGTCGTCGTCGTCGTCATCATCATCATTCACAGATAAATAATTAATAATTATAATATTTCAAAGAAATAATTTCTTCAAGGGCTTCTAAGTGCTTTGTTTACATCACTTTCGAAATGCCCAATTAAATACAATTTGGGGTTTTCTACTGGTTCTACGCAAAACATGTTCATGTGATAAAATAGTTAAGTCGAAGTAAAAAAAATATAAAAAGAAAGCCACTAGGAGTCATGTGCTTCATTTAGAATGACTGCTTAAAGGTCAGACGTTTGGAGACAGTTGGTCTGTAACTCATTAACAACAAAACAATAAAACAACAAACAAAACAACAACAACTGTAAATGTTTATATGATTTTTTGTATAATTCCCATGAGAGACTACTGTAATAACCCGAAGTCCTCAAACTAATTATAGAAGGTCAGGTTTATTGAAAGTGTTCAGATGGCTTGGAAGATGTACAATGCTCAAATGTCTAAGTCTTGAAATCTGCTGTTTCTCTAACTCTCGCTCTGCTTTTCGAGATAAATCTATTTGTCTAGCTTCATAACTAAAGACTCTGAATAGCACCAATTAATTAATTCTCAAATTATATTGCCACTCAATTTAATTAATTATTAAATTAATTAATCAGCAATATAATTTTAATTATTCTTCAATTATCTGGATCCAGGGATCCAACACTACAATTTCTATTTTGAAAAAGCTAAAGCTAAGTTTAAAATAAGTGGCACAAAGTAACTTTTTTCTTTCTACACTACTCGGACTACTTCCCACAGCAACTGGTGACAGTTTTTTGTTACCTTTAAAATATATACGCAGACAGCTTTGAGAAAATACAGTTGTCGTCGTTGTCGGCCATTGTGTATTTGTGGCTGTCGTTGGCTAGTTGTTGCTACTGTTATGTTGTTATTGTTATGATCATCAACTTAATCTCTAAAGAAAAATAAGCAGATTTGGAGTCAGTGCAAAGAGAATACTTTGTATTATTTTGTTTATCATGACCATACTTGACTTGACTCTCGCCTGAGGTAAACAGTAACAGAGAAATCGACTGCAACAACAAGAACAGCAAACAACAACATCAATAATATTACTAGAGGCTTTCAGCTCAAGGGACTCAATCATCAGATAATCTTCTCTAAAAATACGATCAGAATTAATCGCATATTTTGAATAAAAATTCATGGGAGCATCATTTTTCACAGATAAACAAGAAATGTTATTTAACGGTTCAACATCATCACCATCATCGTCATCGCCATCGTCATCACCATAATAATAATAATAATAATAATAATAATAATAATAATAATAATAATGATAATGATAATAATAATAATAATAATTCGTCATCAACACAACACTAGCTGTACAATTATGACAAATATTGCTTAAAAGAACATTTTAATCAAAATTGTAAGCAGTCTCTTTGATGGCAGTGAATCACTGAAGGTTCAAAAACTGCACAAAAAAACAACTTTCGTCTGCTTCGAAATTGAAAATAAATAAATAAATAAACAAATAAATAAATAAATAAATAAATAAATAAATAGAATGAAAATAGAAAGAAAACACTTGAATTTTATTTTAAATATTCCTCCTTAATATTCATGAAGTGAGTCGATTTGATCGTTCTGGTTTAACCATTGGTTTGCGTTGTATTGTATTGTATGATGCTTATTTATGTTTTCTGAACTCAACATCTCTTTGTAAACATTTTTCATTTCCCACGAACAAATCATCAGACAATAATATAAATATCTATAAATATATGCGCATATAAAACCCTATAATTTATTTATAATATGCCGCACAAACAGTTCTTATTGCGACTAAAACAGTTGGAACTCGTGCTTACAGCAAGTCTACGATGGTTGAAAAGTATCAAACAAAGGCCCTTTTTGCACGGAAGTTCGTTCGATATTCCCAGCTACACCGACCTCAAGTTGGCGTTTGTAGTAGGTGTAGTTACGAGTGGTTGTCCGATTGGAAAGTAATTATAGATATATATAATTATTATAATTAATAATTCTAATTACTAACGGTATAATTAATAATCATTTGACGTTAATTCAATTTAACAGTCATTACCAATAATAATTACTATTTATTTTTATATCCAACGCATTAAGTGGATGATTAGTTCAACGTTCCCGCCTCAGGGTTTGAATACGAGTTACAGTGGTGGGAGTCTTAGCCATTGTTTCTGGTAACAATGGAAACACCGTAATTACAACCTAACCCGTTTAGGGTTAAACCACCCACCCATCCATCCACCCACTCCACTCACTCAGGAAGAGGGGCAAGCCCCCCGCCCGCATCCACCATTTATGGTTGCGAGTCGCGTGTTGAAAAGAAAGCCTGTACTCCCCGGACTGCAAAATATTGGCAGATTGATTTAATAACAAACGCTTTTTCTTATCCTAACCGGAATCACGTGTGTCTCAGAAATGCAGGTGTTTTTGATTATATGTTTACAGGTGCAGATTTAAAACTTATATTTATAAAAAAAAATGGTATTCTTTGCTGACGAGTTATTCTGTTTAAGTTGAGTATCTAATACTTAAGATAACTTTGTTGCTTGTTTATGTCGTTCTACTGTTTAGTGTTAATTTGTAATTGGTGTTTATTGTTTTTATCATAAAGAACATTATCTGATATATCATACATAAAAATCTAGCGGAAGCTTGCACTTCCTTAAGACTGACCCTATGAGTTTATTTTGTATTTTAAGTTCATTTATTTCATTGTGTTATGTACATAATTGTTTGTTTAATATTGTACATGTTCAAATTGCTATTTGTTCTTTTAGTTGCATATTATTACCTTAATAAACTCATTAAAAAATATATATAAACATTTGATATATCTAATATATAAACATCTGATATATATGATATATGAACATCTGATATATATGATATATGAACATCTGATATAAGAACATATGATATATATATATGTTCCATATGACTTTCCCTACACTTGTAGAGGGGCCACTCCTCTGAAGATCCCTGCCAGAACGCTCGTTCAAGAGTTTCAATCAATATATGATATATGAACAGATATATATATATATATATAATATAAATTTCAAACAAATTCAATTTTTATTTCATATTATTATCTATGACTACAAACAACAACAACAATAACAATGATGATGATGATGATAGTAATAATAATAATAATAATAATAATAACTATCCTTGTTATTGGCAAACTCACCTTTCACCTTTTGTAAATAGACGACCTCAAAACTTTATTTGAGACGTAAATCAGCAGCTCAAATCCAATTAAGAGTCTGGAAAATCCCAGGAACTATTTTTCGTTTTCTTTGATTGTTTACAATCAATTTATTTTCATCGTCGAGTCGAAACCATCTCCAGCAAATAGTCAACCGAGTTGCCGCTACACATTGCACACTTTATACAAGGGGTTTTCTTAAAAATGCAACTCAATTTTTACTGACAAGCTCACATACATGTATGTAGCTCTGTTATTAACAGACACGGTTCAGAACCATTAATCTTAACACTGTGTTCTGCGCAAACTCAATCTTCTACTTATTCATTCATTCATTCATTCATTCGTTTAATGACTAATTATTTTAACTATTTAATTTATTAATACACGAAAATATATTGAGCAGTGGTGACATTGGTTCTGGCTCTCAAGCACAATTGACCTGCAGTCACTCTTTGCCTCGTGCATATCCGAGTTTCTATTGTGGAAATATTAGTCTCCAGGTGCTATTTGACGGGCTCCAGGGACAGCCGGGTTCCCGACGGCTCCATAGGGGGGAAGACAGCTCCTTCCAGGAGAAGCTTGCGATAAGCCTTCATCGATGACGGACGACTGCGGATCGTTCGACGAAAGTGGATGGCGACGGACGGACGAACGGAGGCGTATGACGGCGACGGCGACGCGGTGAGCTGGACGCCAACGATTCTCGTCACAAGGTCGCACGAAAACGTTAGTTTTAAGTGAGGTGAATGCAAAAATAAGAAACAAAGTTTGACTCACCTCGAATGCGGTTCCAAAAGCTTCGATGACCTGCATCCATGCGCGTACATGTTGACATAGAAATCATCGAGTTTTCTCGAATTAGCGTACAAAACTGGCGATTATTGACGTGGTCGTCCATCATTCTGACATCCATCCATTCGTCCATTCATCCATCCCTCCATCCATCCATCCATCCGTCCGTCCATCCATCCAGCAATAACCAAAACACGATCCCTCCACATTTTGTATCTCACCGAATGTCATGCTTTAAGATATCAACACTGTCAACAGGTCCCACTAAAGGTGAATCAAACGAATGAATTTGTGGATCGTTCACAAGAAAGGATAGTGAGACAAAAATCTATTCGTTAGAATTACGTTTATTTATAATTATAATTCAATTAAATAAATAATCATAAATTATTTAATTAAATTTATTTGAAATTATAAATTATATATTATTAAATAATAATTTATAAATTAATTAATTAATTATAATTCAATTACAAACCGTTTTAAAAGTCAGACAATTGTCTCTTTGATCGCAATGCGATTAATATGTCGAAAGATGAACATAAATAACATAATAGCAATTTCTTAGTAATGACGATGATGATGTTGTTGTTGCTGTTGTTGTTGATGATGATGTTGTTGATGATGATGATGATGATGATTATAATAATATAATAAGGACATCAACAACAACAAGAATGGCAATAACAACAAAATGATAACTAATGATAATAATAGCAACAATTTCAATGACACCAGAGCTCCGGCTGTCGCATCCGTAGAGGCTTTGCACGACCTAAGTCGACATTGAAAAGTAATATTGTTCATGATGATGATGATGATGCTTATGAAAATGACGATAATGATGTTGACAACAAGGATGAAGACAATTTGATACTATTTAAGGACTGGCCTATCGCAAACACGGCAGGATTTGCCGGCAATTTCGGACCAAAAACAGCTCCCATGTCAGGACAGACAGACAACTGAGTCGGTTATCCGGGTACTTCAAAGATATGATGATGATAATGATGATGACGACGACGACGACGACGATGAGTTATCGTCGATAAGACAATAACAATTTTAACGAAATTAAAAATTAATAATTTAACGAAATAAATTACGATGATCGCAAGAACGTCAACAATTTTTCCCTGATTGGAAGCAAAAAAAATATGACGTCCGTCGTCCCGGCGATCCCAGGCGCAGACTTCTGCAAGATGACCGTCAATTTTTTGGAGCCATTTATTGATTAATTATCAACGTTTATCGATTATTTATCAATATTTATCGATTATTTATCAACGTTTATTGAAGGAATCTCACAAATACGGGAATCGAAAACACGGCCATAGAAATTCCTCCGCGAAAGCAAACGAGCCGAAATCATCTTCCAAGAATTAATTTACCATTATTATTATTATTACTGTTATTATTATTATTATTATCGTTAGCAACAATTACAAATAATGTAATTAAATAATAAAAATAATCAATTAACGGATAAAAAAATAAACGGTCGTCATGACATTAGACGGCCCGTCCGTCCGTCCGGTCAGACCCCGTCCCAGACGGAGAGTTTTCCATGATTGAAGACCAGCGATTGGTTGGGTAGGGGGACGCTCGAGGGCACTTGATGACCCCCGTCTTCGTAGACTGCCATCTGTCGAAGAGAGTTGCATGTTCTCGGAAAATTGCATTTATCACTATTATTGCTATTATTATTGTTATTATTATTATTATTATTATTATTATTATAATTATTGTTATTGACAGTAAAGGAATAAAATAATAAATTAACGGGATTAACGAGTCAAAAAATAGTCAGGATCGTGTTATTTGATCGGATAATTTATTTATTTTCTTGGAATTGAAAGCAATTTTGTATCTTTGAATAAAGTTGGTTTGGTTCCAACTGCAACTAGGATCGTTCAATCATCAATTGTATTCATGATGTATCATGGTTGTATCCTTACAATCATCAATTGTATTCATGATGTATCATGGTTGTATCCTTACATTCATCAATTGTATTCATGATGTATCATGGTTGTATCCTCACATTCATCAATTGTATTCATGATGTATCATGGTTGTATCCTCACATCCACCATCTTAACTATGTCAATGAATAGACCCCGTTGAGAAGTGGTTTTTAGAAAAATTCCGCCACGTTTAATCATCGGGATCTTCGTCGGTTTCGTTTCACCTTTCATAACCAGGTGTAACGGGTGTAAGTACTGGGTACTTAATTTTAACTTCAGTACACAGTAAATAACTGATCTTATTCTTCTGCCTTTTCAAATTCTGCTTAATTCTGACTGAAGAAGAAGAAGAAGAAGAACCAAGTACCAAGTACAAGGTGGTGAGTCCAGAACATCATGGGGTGTTGAAAGGCAAAAGAAGGAATTTCACACGTGAGCGAGCAAAAAATCACGACTGAGAGGATTCTTGGGAAAGATGAACAAGCAGATCTTTGTTGTTTTCTCACAGGATTCGTTGAGAAAAGTTTCGGATTACGGGGAAAGATTGAGTGGTTAAACAAGAATGTTCGTCACTAGTGAGGTTTATAAATAACCATTTGGAGTGATGACGACAACAACAGCTTTGAGCAGCAATAAGAACAACAACAAGAGCAGCAGCAACAACAACAGCAACAAGAGCAGCAACAACAACAACAACGGCATCGACAACAACAGAAGATAAGAATTACCTGATTCCTCACAAACTTCAACAACTCCACTGAAAGCCTTTTATTGCTTGATGCAAGATCCTTGAGGCTGGTATTGAAAATATAACATAAATCTTGAATACGAATAATAATAATATTATTATTATTTTAAATTATAATATTATTTTTGCTGTTGTTATTATAATTCAAGGTGAAGATAATAATAATAATAATAATAATAATAATAATAATAATAACAATAAAAATATATCAATATCAGATGCGTTCAAATCAACATGGCCATAACCATAAATTGTTAAAAACATAAACAAAGCTAGTGTTGCCAATGAATCATCATCATAACCATCACCATCATTATTATTATTATAATTATAACTTATTATATTGTCATTAAAAATAACTATATTTTATGAATTATTATTTGTTTTTAAACTCCTATAATTATTATTAATAATAAAGTTAAGCAAAGTAAAATTATAATAATTATTATTAATATTATTATTAGTATTATTATTATTAATATTATTATTATTAAAAAATGAACATAAATTAAAAACCACATCATAGATCTTCCAAAATGACAGAAATTCAATTAAAATTCTATTGTGATGAATTATGGAAAATTTCAAACTCACCAAAAAATCAATTATTTATTTTTTTTTTTAAAACCATTAGAACCCCTTCACTTTTAATCTATGTACTGTCACTGACAGCCGGCCCCGCTACTCGCAAGGTGCACCTGCACCCACTCCCCCAGCGCCCCCCGAAGACGACGAAAGCGCAAACGAAGAGTCGCCAACCTGGACTCGCGGCAGAGTCCGTGTGACTCTATCCGTCGGCAGACGACCTCGTTGACCTGCCTGTCGAAGAGAGGGATGCCGAAGCAGCAGTCGAGGAGAACCCACTCCTCCTCATCATACTCGTCGACCCTGGAATTTCTGGAGTCCCGTTCCGACCTCCCGACCTTCGGGCCGTTGCCCACGCCGTCGTCCGACGCGTGGTCGGCCGAGTCGATGGACTTGTTGACCTCCGCGGAGGGGGTCGGGAGGTCGAAGGGCGTCATGCCCCTGTACACTTTGTCGCCCTTGACCGGCCCACAGTTCGCAGAGAGATCTATCAGCTGACAGTCTGTTGGTGATGGTGATGTTTACAACAACAATGATGACATCCGAGATAATGCAGAGGATGAAGATATATAGTGCACCTTAATAATAATAATAATAATAACAATGATGATGATATGCATTATTACACTTATGTTTATCTCCACAAGCATCACCTGATATGAGGAGATCAAAAAATGTCAAGTCTCGACCACCTTTGAACTCGACCGTATAAACCCGACGCCATCATAGTCGTCTGCCGAAAATGGCAACCGACCCCTCTCGACCCTAACCTTCGGACTGGTTGACCTCCTTCCTGCCAGTCTTGAGCATCGTTAGGAAGCCACAAGTGTGCTTCAGGTCAATGCATTCGTCCAATCTTTCGATGGCCGTATGGCATTCCAGTCTGCTCTTGCCACCTGGCGAACGAAAAATAATTAGGAATAATTAAATCTGTTCCTGCCATCTAGGGAATGAAAATGTACTTTAAGTAGCACTTTTGTTCATTGCCACCTAGCGGACAAAAAATAATTACTAATGGCATTTTTTTTTGTTTCAATCTTTAAAATCTTTTCTTGCATAACAGAACATACCGTTACGATTAAAAATTATGTATCGGAGGTATTCTTGTTGTCGTTATTGCTATTATTATTATTATTATTATTATTATTATAAACACTATTAGATTATAACCATTTATTTTACAAATGGCCTCATTCTTCTTTCCCTACCATCATTCCAATCCTTAGTGTGAGAAACAAAAGAAAAATTAATTAAAAAGTCCAAAACTAACTTGAATTTCCATTGGTCAATGGAAATGGAATGTTTACAGTTTCGCCCTCTTGAACTCCCAAACTGTGACCCTGAATTAAGTTTGGAAGCAATTTGTCAATCAAGGATCAATCAATCAATGCAGCACTTCTAAAACTCTAGCATTTAATTGGTCGAAAAGCTGTACTAATCGACCTGCACTAAGAGGGCAGAGTGCGACAGGGCGTCGTTGAGAACCACGAGGACGTTGGAAGACGAGATCACGGCCGGGTCGTGACCCCAGGTCGTGACGAGGACTCGGTCGAAGTCCTTGAGGACCTTCGGGTAGCGGCGCAGTTTCGTGCCCCTGACCAGGAGCAGTGAGGGGGGTCCGTTGCCCGTGAGTGTGTACATGAACAGCTTGAACCAGATCGAGTTCACCTGGTTCATGCAAGAATAAGTGGCACTCATAACATTTTTTTTGTTGATAATGATTTTGATTTTCTAATTCAGCATTTGTAATATTAGTTAGTCAGTAATAACTTTATTTTCTTTTAAATAAATTGCAACATAAATCATTACTAATCATATCTGAAGTATATGTTTTGCAAATATCCATTATTTACAATGACATGAAGGACTGCTATCATGATGCATCAATGGATCGGCCTCAATCACAACCTCCAGAGTTCAAATCCTACCTCTGGAATTGCAGGTCCAAGATGATGGGGAATGTTGTTGCTGACGGGTCTCACTTCGTTGCTCAGGGGAGCCACAGAAACAAGGAGGCTTCGAATTTATAATAGAAATTAATATTAATGAAATCTCAACCAACCAATTAAAAAGTAGAATTCAATCCATAAAGAAGGAGCCATTTCAACATGGCAATAACAAAAAACACAAAGAATTTGATGGCAGAAGCAATGGCCATGATGTGCCAAAATATTTGAAAACCTTCTAAGTACTCTACCAAGTGTCCTTGGGAACATTCCAACACTATATAAACAATCAATTCCCTAAGCACTACTATTATTATTATTACTATTATTATTAAATAATATTGGGCAACCATTTACTTTTATAAATAACTTAATATAACATAAACAAAACTATGAAACAAAAAATATCTTCGAGAAAACCTACGAATAATTTTTGTTCAAAACCCTGGAGCAGGTGGCAGGGTCCAACCCTAGGAGGCTCTCGCACCTCAGGAGGTCGAGCCCTTGGCCGCCCTGGGAGTCTGCCGCGAGGTTGCGGTTGTGTCGGAGAAACTGGACCGTGTCCCTGAGGGTGACGGCATGATCGAAGTACCTCTGTGCCTCGCCCTCTGCTATGGAGTTCACCTGGTGAAAACGAAGAGATTGGACTCATATCCCGAGACAACCACTAAGTTTCATTTGCATAATAATAATAATAAATGTAAAGATTCAACGTCATAAATAAGCTCTTGATATGACAGTCATATCCTGTCTGTGAGACTAAATGATTAACTATCACCGTCGTTGCTATCATTATCATCATCACCACCACCACATCCCCCCATCATCACCACCACAGCCCCCAGAATCATCATCATCCACCTTCTCCAGCTCCATCATGAACGAATCCAAAGTCTCGTCACTGAGTTTTCCTACTTCAAACATCGTCACAGCATGACTTTTCAGGCCCTGAAAGCACGAAGTCATCGGTTCTTTTAAATCTATCGCACAGTTGTCTTCCTCTATCATAACCATCATCATCATCGCCGCCATCGTCATCATCATCATCATCTTCATCATCATCTCACCATCATCATCATCACCATCGTCATCATCACCACCATCATCATCATCGTCGTCATCGTCTCCACTCACTGGCGACAGGTTGCCCATCATGAGGAATGCAGTCAGCGTCGAGTCAAAGAGCAGAGCCACCCTCCTCATGTGCGTCGCACTACTTGCCAAAGTGAACGTGTCTGACGAAGGAATAAGTGAACATCAAAATCCTGTGCAGTCGGTAGTAGCCATTACAATGTTTTCGAGTACTGATACCCAAGTACTCTATAATAATTACCAATACCAGTACTCCAGACTCAAGTACCTGGCACCAATACCCAAAGTCCTACAAGTCTCATAAACAAGGCCTAAAAAAAATGGAGGAAAATTATCGTATAATAGTAGTAGCCCGATCACAGACCTTCGCAGTTTAAACTGTCCGGAGAATTGATCTGATTGGTTGGAGAGCTCGGATCTTCGATGATGCTCGACCAATTGAGAATCAGCTTGTCTTGAGTCGGTCTTTAAAAAAAATATAATAAAAATGGGACATAATAACATCATTGACCAAAAACTAATTTATTATTATTATTATTATTGTTATTATTATTATTACTATTATTATTATTATTATTATTAAAACAAGATGAAAATAAAACACAAAGTATTCAGATGATTTTTATTAGTTTGTATTTATTTCAAAAAATTTGATAACTTGTCATTATTTAGGAGCTATCATCTGTTATCATCACCACCATCACCAATATAATCATCACCACCACCACCACTACCATCATCATCATCGTCGTCACCATCATCATCATCATCGTCGTCATCATCATTATTGGTCCTTACTTCTTGGTGATCAAGTTGGTCTGCTCGACCTTGTTCCAGGACTCGTGGAGCAGGGTCGGCAGGTTCTCCGTGGTCTTCTTCCGACCGAAGCCCAGTCTGCAGAACATGGAGACGGCATTCTGCACGGAAGGAAGGAAGGAAGGAAGGATGGATGGATGGATGGATGGGTGGGTAGGTGGATGGATGGATGGAAGGAAGGATGCGACGGAGGAGTATAATTCGAGCACGGTTCATGAATATTCACGATGCCAATGCGACTGCAGACGGCAATGATGTTGATGATGACGACGACGACGATGAAGTTGATGATGATGATCACTTTGACAATGATGTTGTTGATGATGACGACGATGGTGAAGTTGATGATAAGATGATGATGATGGAAAGGTAATTAAGAAAAATTACCTTGACCAACTGCAGATCAATCTCGAGAACTTTTGACAGCTGGAAAAGGGGGAGGAGTTTAATTGTTTGCATCTCATTAAAATCTCATTAAAATTTGTTGACAACATGTAAAAACTTATCAACTCAATGCCCATGTGATAAAGCCTCGAGGCAATGTAGAGGATTTTGGTTATGGCAATTGCTAATTGCCAGTGTCAAAGTAAGGATGATGAAGATGATGATGATGATGATGACGATGACGATGATGACAACAAAATGATGACGCCCGTCGTGCCAGCAGTTGCCGTGGAGACGAAGCCTCGTACGTACTTCGGAGATGGAGGTGTGTTCGTCAATGGACACGAATATCTTGTAAAGGAGGGTCTCAAAATAATCTCCGAGGACTCTGTTCATCACGAACCCTTCCAGCGGAGGAACTGTCGGGAATGATGATGATGATGATGGTGATGATGTTAGTGGTGGTGATGATGATGATGATAGTGATGATGTTGGTGGTGGTGGTGATGATGATGATGACGATGACTGATGCAACTCTAAGACTCAAAGATTACCACCACCATTGATACTATCAAACTACAATTGACATCAACTGAGGTGATGGAGTTATGATAGTGATGCTGACAAACTCTAATGTTATGCAATAATGGAGATGCAATTCGCACTGCGACGAGTCTGGTCGATCAGAAGGATGACAAACGACTTAATGTGATATTGACAATAAGTAGTACAACAATAAAACATAATGTTATCATAATAAATGCAACAATAATAAAACATAATATTACCATAATAAATGCAACAGCAACAAAACATAATATTAACATAATAAATGCAACACCAATAAAACATAATATTACCTTAATAAATGCAACAACAATAAAACATAATATTACCATAATAAATGCAAAAACAACAAAACATAATATTAACATAATAAATGCAACGACAACAAAACATACAAACAAGAATACAAAACAAAAACAATCGACTATCATGAAACGTTGAGAGGTCATCCCCTCAACAAACTGACCGATGATATGATCTTCGTCTGATATCGGAACATCCAGATAAACCAGACCTCTTCTGTACAACTCTATAATGTTATTGTTAGTACAGCTTATCAAAAGATCACAACGACATGATTAACCAGTTAATTATTACGTCAAGTACCAATTATAATTTTATCTTATTATTATTATTAGTAGTATTATTATTATTATTATCGTTATTATTATCATTATTATTACTATTATTATTATCATTATTATTACTATTATTATTATTAAATAAAAATTATTATAATATTATTATTATAGTGAAACAATATCACCTAGTTAATTAAACGGGACAAATTAAAAAAAATCCCCGCAGTAATCCTGAAATAATTATCATAATTCTCAGCCAATCACACGACCCACCTATAGAAGTCTTTAATGAATACATAACGAGGGACGTGAATAATTAATCGACCGACCGAAGGAAGGCCTAAAGACAGGATCGTTCGGGACGTGCTCATTTGCATAGAAATGGCTTTTACCGTTATTAACTTTAATCGAGGCAGCCGGAGGAAGAGGTCCGACCTCATGAATATTCAGAGCCACTAACTATGCAGGACCTCGAAATCCATGCACCCTGCCAGCTGGGGGCCGCTGTCGATGATCCTGTCGATGGCTTTCTTCTCTTCTGGGCTGCAGGCCTGCATAAATTATGCAGATGAGCAGGTTTAATTTGTTTAATTGAAGATTTAATCAAGCTTACTCGACCCAGCCATCCATCCATCTACCCAAACAACCATCAGTCCATCCATCCATCCATCCATCCATCCGTCCATCCATCCATTCATCCGTCTGTCCAACCATCCATCCATTCATCCATCTGTCCATCCGTTTCAATCATGACCAACTTTGATGTCCTCTTCCACGATATATCCGTGCTGGACCACCCACCAGGGTTCGATGACCACCGTGTCCACGGGTTGCCGCGGCAACAGGTCGCGGATCGGTTTCTTGCGGAAGAATTTCTGGCGGAGTTTTCAAAGTTTAACTTAAGTTAGACTTTAACTTTTCATTGAAAGTGAATTTAATTTTTATTTTTATTAAAAAAATAAATAAAATACATAATCATTCTCTACTCAATACAATGAGGTTCAGTAGGTGTTCTTGTGAATAAGCAAATCAATTAACTTAAAATTAATTAGGTGTTCTTAAAAATAAATAAATAAATTAATTAATTAGTTAATGTTTATAATTTATAATTATTCGGGAGTGCCCACACCGAGAAGGGCCGGGTTAGGACCTACTTTGGAAGACCGGCATTGGTTCATGATGTCTATGTACTGATTGCGACCAATGGCCATGAGACGAAGACCTTAAAAAGGAATTGTGAAGGTCACGAGACCACAAAACATCACCGTTACGTCACCGTCATCACTATCACCACCATAGTCGTCGTCATCATCACCATCTCGATGATACCAACAAGATATCTGATGATACTCCTACTTAATTTTGATTGCCAGGGCTTTGCCTTGAAATGGCATCTAAAATTCTCATCGTTTAGAAAGAATTATAAAACATATTCAATGTTTCAAGAAGCAACCGAGATCATGAAGGTAATGTTAACGGCTCTGGCAACTGATGATGATGATGATAATGATGGTGATAGGGAAAAGGTGATGATGATGATGATAATGATGGTGATAGGGAAAAGATGATGATGATGATGAAAATAGTGGTGATGGTGATGATGATGATGATACACAAGCCATCTCAAAGCCACCTAAAGAGACAAACGACACCTACAGTCGGCAGCTGTGAAGTTGGGTAGCGAGTCGTAGCTCTTCTCCTGCGTCATGATGTCGACCATGATGCTCACGTAGTAAGCAAAGGGCGTCACCCTCAGGCCCTTCACCATGACGTCTGAAAGGTGGTAGGGGAAGAGCATGAGGTGGTCGCGGCTGTACTTGAGCAGCTCCTCGTAATACTTCCTCTCGTCTTTCTTGATCGTCCGAACTGTGCCGACGAGAAATCGGGCTTTGAGTGCACAAAATTTAAATAGGAATTTATATAGCACCAATTCCCATGTCTACCAGTAATGGGTAGCATGGGTGACATTTTATCCTAATGAATTCCCATCACCTCTGCTCAAAGGATTATGGGACAACAACCCATTGAGACAACTAGGACACCAAAGTCTGTTCGATAAGCAGAGTTTATCATTTGTAAGCAGTTTTAGCAAGGCCAGTCATCAATATAACAGGAACAATTAGTTCTCCACATAAACTCACTAATCATCTGGCTCTAAATATTTCCTTGTTATTATTTTATAATAGCATAACAGAAAATGTTTGCAAACCCAAGTTCCCTTTATGTCTCAGTTGGTTCTTAATACTGTAATTTATCACCAGTTTTTCATATTCTTTCTGTGAATTGCCCAAACTCTGAGAATTGGTAAGAAAAATGTTGATTTTTCAAAAATCCAGACACAAATCGTATTCGCATAGACCGAACTATCATCTGCAGCAAAACATACCTGTCTCAAATTGGCTGGCAATTTCGCCCAGGGAATGTTAAGCCGAATGTGTTGCTCAAGTTCTGCTATCATGGCGATCTCCTAGAAATCTACACATACCATCGTATGTCACCGTACTTCACAGGAACTGTTCACAGCTCAATCGTATCTCACACCTCCTTGGTAAGTCTTAAATTATTAAGTAGCAAGTTCTCAAATGTTATCGCTTAAAACAAATTGGGTGTGATCTTAACAAAAAAAAAGAAACAATAAGCGAGAGCATGATTTTAATCAGATGTCCAGGTAAAATGTGTAACTTTGGCAATCAAAATTCAATTATTTAATAATTAAAATGTGTAACAAAATATGCAAACTCAAATAAATGTAAAAATGCGGAGTTTACACATGATGAATTTGCACGATTGCATATGAGCCGGAAAAAAATTAAAGCACACCTTTGGTGAGCCACTATAAACAGACGATTTAAGAAATAATATGATAAAAAATAACCTTCACCGTGAAATGAAAGGAAAATTTTGGCCAGCTCATTAATATTAATTCTATGACGTTTCCAGATTGTTCGCATAAAAGGCTAGCAAAGGTATATATAAGTGATGTCACCCGATCTGGACTTTCGAACTATCCGCTGATTCTGTTTTTCAGGGGTTTTTAGGTCTTGATTTAATAGAATTTCGATAAATTTTGAGTGTACGATACTCGTGGTATCGGTATGTTGATGAGTGGCAGAAAAGCCCTTACGATTGTCGAAAATTTTGGTCCGTAAACGAAGGAAAAAGAGAAAAAAATGCCGTCTTTATCAAACGCCAACAAGTTAGTTCGACGCAAGATTACATAAGCACATCCGGTTCTTAATATGCGACTAATAATCGATTTTTTCGCATCATAAATGTTATAAAATGCTAGTCATTTGTCATATTACGTAATTGTTTGTAAAATGTCGGTAAATTTCAATGATTACAATTTTATTACGTGTCAATTTACATGGTCCATCAAATTCGCCACAGCTTTGCTATAAAAATTTTTTTGTGTGTTTAAAATTACACTGCACTTTTAAAAAGACGATTCTATCACTGGCCACAAGCAGATATTATAAAGTGATGTCGGTTTCCTTTCGACAGTAAGCAGCCTCACCGCTTCGTCATACGACTGGGTACCGGGCCTCGGCAGTGCTCCTGATGTTCCCCACACCGAGTTATCTGTTCGCAAGACAGAGGGCAGCGGTGTGGGGGTCTTCACAGAGCCCCCTGTCAGGAATCCTTCCGAGTCGAAGGCGGCAGGACCCGGCGGAGCGGCGAAGCCGGCGGGGTCGGTCGGCATGTTCGCATTGGCACAGAAGCTGATAGCAGAGGCCGTCAACTTGACCTTTGTGGTCAGGAGGCCGGGGAAAGAAGAGATGGTGTGGGAGAGTCTGTTGGTCGGAGGAGCTCTGCTCGTCGAGATTTCCAGCAATGCCCTTGTCGAAGGAACCAATGACAGGCGAGTACTCTGACCCATTAATAGCAATGGCTGAGTTATATATGCTTCTATTCATCATCCTTATGCAACATCTTTCTTGAGAATGATGGAATGTTAGATTGTCAGTTTTCCCATGATCCTAAACTTTTGAATTGTATTATTTGGTAGCTTTGTCAAAGTGCTAGACTATGCAGAGGAAGTCTTGAAGTGCTCCAAGGTTGTCGTCTGCTTCAAGAAGAGTCGACAGGATAGAAGTAACCACATTCGTTTCTTGTTCCTCTAACGTTTACAATCAGATCGTCTGAATTTAACATTCTCACGTGAAATGTTTTGTGATTTTCAGTTTTATTGATCTGATGAAGATCAAAACAGATCTTAGGGGTATTGCTTCGAGTTTTGGTACAGCCTTAACCTGTTTTGAGCATTATGGATATAGAAGATTATTATTATTAACATCATTAGTATTATTATGCTTAGGATTATTATTATTAACATTTTTATTAATTTAATTTTTACTTTTGGTCTCTTTTTTTTAAATGTTGGTAATAGTTTTTTTTGTGGACTATGATGTGAGGTGTAATGTCTTGTGTTATATATCTGCCATAGTTTTTATGAGATTTTATGAGGATTATATAATTTATGAGTAGCATCTATGTCGGTTGGTATTATTGAGAACTATATTGATATTGGGACAATGAGGATGATTATAATAATAATAATAATGTATTAATAATAACAATGTATTAATAAGTATTCATTCATATTACTTTTGCAATTTACCAATCAAAAATGTTTCTCATATCAGTTTTTTTAAAGCTATCTAGAACTTGTCAATGTTGTTGGTATCAGTGTTTGTATCCTATTTGTAAGATGTGCAGTCAAAATTATGTTCTTACCTTTTTAGTTTATTCTCCAATCGTAACTTAATTAATTAATTTAATTAATCTCTTGTCGACGGATTATGAATTTATTTTTGTTTCATTTTAAATTCTTCAGACATTCTCATAAGAACCTTCATGTTTCTCGGTTTCTCTCTCGTATCTCCCAGCTTCGGCGGTAGCCACGGCGACCTGCTGTACATGTCCTACGGCCTGGACGACGACGACGACGATGACGACGAAGAAGAGGACGAGGATCGGTCGTCCGGCGAGGACTGAGTCTCGGAAATCTGATTGGTGGGTGTCTCCGGAGCGGTTCGGTATCTGACGATACTCGGTAGCGATTGGTAATCAATTCATCGATTGCTTGTTTTCAGACGTCCGTCCAGATGGTCGGTGGGCCTCTCCCGGTCGACATTTATGAAGGACGGACTGATGGTTCGTGGACTTCTTTCGGTTCTCGTTCGTTTCTTTGACATTCTCCTTTCACCAAATTCGTTTTGTGGCCGGCATCGTTTATGGCTGTCCGAGAGGGTACGCTCGCCGAAGAACTCCGGAGTCGGCAGATCACCCCGAGGTGCAGAATTGCCAGGAGTTTGGAAGTCAGAGACGATGGTCGGTTTTAATGCGTAACTTCGGGAGGTCTCGTCGCGAGGACGTCGTCGGGATGTGAGTACGGTTGAAATTTCTTGGCTTCCTTTCGTTAGAAGAGCATGGGCGGATTACTGCAAATTCTTTTAGGAGTTCGTTTGTTTTTTTTTAATCCTGGAAAGCCTGTAAAGGTCAGTCGATTTGCACGCCGGTTTCTAAAGGTTTCTGAGTCGTCGTTTTAGCGGAGCTCGCATCGTCCGCCTCGTCCTCCTGCTTTTTGTTGGCGTTTGGTGATGAAAGGGTATTTTTTTCTCTTGCATTTTATCTTTGTGACAATCTATATTATGGATACTGGATTTTTCAATCTCCTATAACAGATAATCTTTTAACAGATCTCGACCTATTAGAGGTCGGGTTCTCCGTAGCCAGTGTTAAGTACTTTGTTTCACCCTCCAGAGTAATGCACGTTACAAATAATAATAATAATAATAGTTCTTGAACTGAAGACGTGACAGCTGCACAGATCCGTCTGTACTTTTTCAATCTCCATTGTTGTTTTGTTCCATTTTATTAGTCAAGAGAATTTCAGATTTAAAAAAAATGCAAAAATTTACTACTCCATAACTTCTGCATCGCCCTGGTTTGAATTACATAACTTGTCCATTACATAACTTATACCATTAATAATGTCAAAAGGTACCATGTTTATTTCTTTTTCCCAAAAAAAAAACAAACACTTGCTTTGCATTTCGATGGTTGAATACGATTGTTTGTAATACATCTGACAGATTTGGACCAAAGGCTTGCAATGTTTATGGGCGGTGCTTTTATCATTTTCAATGATATTTACTCTTGTTTGAAAAAATAGTTAAGGAGATTTGAGACTGTAACTTCACTTCTGTAATACTGTTTGGGTCACAAGTACCATTTAAACCCAGAGTCTTGTCACGTGATTCAGTACCGGGGTGGAATTTTATCTTCACCCCCATCACTGCGAGATCTGAATCTGCGGCAGTCGGCACGATCTCATGACTAGCTTACACGTGTGTAAGTCCCTAGCAGGCTGTCGTGCGAACTTCGGATGGGCTTTGATGGCTCATTGTGTCATGAGTGATACTAGACTAGCTCTGCCTCTGAAAGAATCAAGTGTTATGTAATCTGTTTGTAGATCTAGGTAATCTTTTGCATGCTTTATATATTCTAGGAGGGTGCGAACACAGCTCTTAATCTGTTCCTGTAGTGCATCAGCATTGTGGGCTTACAGGGGATCTTGTCTGTATTGCCACACGTGTGAGTGCTGCCCATTCAGCTGACCAAATGAGCTTTCTCAACTGCCAGGGGTAATTTTTTTTATAAATTTAAGCCATGCTATCCTGTCTCCTTTGGAACTTGGTGAGACGTCTCGCCGTAGTTTGTTGGGGTGCCTGCAACAAACGGCTCTAGAGTCCAAGCTCCTATTGGATGTTTGCACTACTGCCTGCAACTCAATTTATTCTTTGTATGACTTAAATGCACGACTTTTGGCTAAAAAGGGAGGGATGACGAGTTCTTCAAAGGCATTGATACTTTCGGTTCAATGTTACTGGCTTTTCAAGTAGGGCGCGCATGGGCTCACTCGGTAGCGAGCAAGGAGTACAAGCTATGACTTTGGCGGAGATATTGTTTTAGTCGGATAATCATTCAAATATTTAGTTAATGAGGATACGCATTACTGAAATGAGTGGATAATGCCGTCATGCTTAGACAAAAATCTTATTATAATATGACTGGAACCCGAGAAATTGGCTTTGTCACGGCTCTGTTAATCAACACGAAGCCAAACCACGTAATTGTATTTAGACTGCATTCTTGAGGCCGTTACTTTTCTTAGTCAGGCTGACAATAGAAACACCCAAGTCACAATGATGCTGCTAAAGCTGACAATTGTTCAATCTTTTGCCTAACGTCGTGAACTCGTCTTGAACGCCCAGTTGCGGCCATTTTCGTTATTTTCGAACGGAGAGTACTGCTAATTAAAATTAAAAGTAGTCCAATTAAGTAATATTGTCTCAGTCCAAACGATTTTCGTCGCCCGGTATCGCAGGAATGCGCAAACATTTCGTCTAGCTTGGAATCTAAACAAATATGGCGGGTTAGATTCTTGCAAACATTTTGAAAGATAAATTAAAAAGACATATTAGTAAGTAAGTTATTTTAAATAATGTTCAGTAAGATTATCTTAAATATTTTAGATCAAACTCCAGTAATAGTCGGATTGGCAGTAGGGTTGAGTGTCGGATTGGTGCTGATTGTAGCTTTGGCAATATGCGTTTATTATCAACACAAAAAGATGAAGAAGAACCCTAAAGATGGCGGATATGTAATCGATACAGACAGCGTGTAATTAATTGTATTTTATCGTTCATATCAATTACATTTGTACTTTTAAATACAAGTAAAATATTCACGAAGGAATGTCGTGACATCTGCTCCTAAAGAGGTGGCTCAGGCTGTGCCGGTTCAACAAGCACCGTAATTATGCATTTATATCTGCTTTTAAAAATTAATTAACGTTGTTAACTTTAAATTTGTGAATGATAATAATTATTATTATTTGGTTTATTAAATTATTCTCATATTTCACAAATTCACCTCAGAGTGGATCTCAATCCGGAAACTGGACAACCGTTAGTTTTTTTTGTGTGAAATTCTAGAAATGAAGTAAAAATAATTTTAAAAATCGAATTGAAAATTCATGATAAAGTCTGCGGAAATGGTTAAAATTGTTTTCACGAATTACATAGACTTCCAATGGCATTCGTAGCTGCATCCCAAGAAACGGCATTTGCTGCACAACAGTAAGAATCTAGCTAACAAATTGGATAAACTATTCCCTGCTTAAATAAATATTTATTTATGATTTACATTCATAGTTTTTGTAATCTATTTTCCAGTATTTTAATAATCATTTTGCTATTTATAAGTACTTAACCAAGCAGTAAGAGATGGGAAACTTGGTACCTGTACTTGAACCTCAAGTATTTGTACTTCCCTTGTCTCTACATGTAGTATTCGTTGCGTGATGTCATATTTGACGAAAGTATTTGTTCTAATTCGATTGTCACTTAAAATTGCTTCAAATTAATTCCAGACCTCCATCTGTGGTTTCTCCTATATTTTTACAGCCAAGTTTGGCCTTCAATTCCAATGCCGGAGTGGAAAATCCGTTCATGAACAGACTTTATCCTAACCCTGACGGAGTGCCGTGAGTCTTAAATGATTGATGGTCGAACGTTAACTATCTCTAATGTTAATTATATTGATTAGTCATGTTATTATTTTATTAATAATATTTCTATAATTATATGTAATAATTTGTTTTATCTTCAATCTTTAAAAAAAAATAAATAAACATTATATAAAATAACTGTTAATTTAGAAGAAGAAGGTTATAGTTAAATTATAATTATATTAAATATTAGAATATGTCATTTAAAATAACGATTAGTATTTAAAATTGATTAAATATTCCGTTTATTGTAAAGTGGTTTTGAAAATATCTAGTATTAAATATTTATTTGTTACAAAATTAGAAAAAAAGAATTATTTCTGAATATTGAGACTCGAAAGTTTTTTAAACAGGTATGGAAACGATGCTCTGTTACCTGAGCAGGGTCCAATGCCATCTAGGTGGGTTGAAACATCATCATCATGACGCATTATGTCACCCTGTAAAAATTATTTTTAAAGTAATATATTTAAATAATAATAATAATAATAATAATAATAATAATAATAATAATAATAATAATAATAATAATAATAATAATAACAACTTTGTTTTAGGTTTGGAAGATTCGGCTTCCACAAAAGTACCAGTTGGTGAGTTACCATAGATCCCTTATGCAACATTTATGCGAGCACTGGTTATAAATTAAATAAAAATGATTGCAAAAATTAAAAACAGATAATATATAATAATTATAATTATATTGATAAATTATTATTATTATTATTATTTTATTAATTTAAATATTATTATTTTACAGTTGACATTTACATATTTTTGTTTATATTTTATTTATTTTTCATGACGATTCTTAAAGCAATTGAAAGTATATTTATTTTATAAAGGTTGGGTCCAGTCTATCCACAACAGCCGCAACAACAACTCCAACTTCAACAACAACATCCACAGCAACAACTCCAACAACAACAATTCAACGCCTACCACGACTACAATCCAATGAACAGACCGCCAGTTGCTGAAGAACCTGTTCAGAGGGACAAAGTGATGCCACTAGGGTGGGCTAATTTTGTGATAATTACGCTAACATTTATTAAACCTATTTTATTGCTAATTATAAAATTTATTTTTGTTTTATTGTTTTATAATTACAGCGGTTAATTTATTTAATTTTTAATATAATTGTAGCTCGAAGACAAAGTGAAACCATAACTATAAATAGTAATATGATATTAATAACTAATTTATTGAGTATTTTATATAGAACAAGGAAGAAGTTTAGGACGTAAATAAACCAATTTTAAAAATAAACACGAAAGCTAAAAATAATCCACACGTCAACGACCGACCAATCAGATCCAGCGAGAGGTTTGCCTTCTCTGATGGAGAGGAGATAGAAAGAAAGAAGAAAAAGAAACGAAAGTCCAAGAACGAAGATGTCGAGTTTGTGGTCATGGAGGCCACGAACAAGTACAAACACAAGAGGTCAAATCGCCATGGCGACAGCAGCAGCAGTAGTAGTAGCAGCAGCGAGAGTGGTAGTAGCGACTCGGATTCCTCGACAGAATCCACGAGCAGGTTGGAAAGTTAATTAATATTCATTGACCCGTAATAAATTTATTAGGTTTTCCAATAATTTCTAAAGTTCTACACGACATAGTGTACATTAAACGTACAATTACAATATTAATACAGACTGAGGGTCACACAACCCGGTACCGACTCTTTCTACCTGGTACACGACGGAAACAACAAGAAGAAAAAGAAGAAAAGACACAAGAAGATCATCGCCATGATTCCTCAACCCGTGCCCAAGCCTGTACCCCAACCTGCCCCTGTTCAGCCAGCTCCTCCTCCACCCCAGCCTCCCCAGCCAAATCCTCCTCCGCCTCAACCCATGATCTTCATTCTTCCAGGAGGCTATCAGCAACAGCAAAATCAGGTAGAACAACCAAGAGTTCCGGAGTACGAAGTGAAACCGGTATCAGTCCCTGCCCCCAAAATACCCCCAGGTTCGGCCTTCTTCAAGGCTGGTGGGGGGACGGGCACTGCAGAGTACGAGACACAAGAAAGGTCAGCCCAAATAGGAGAAGATCAGGTGGATTACGGGTTGAGAAAGATGAACGTTCAGATCGGAGTCTCTTCCGGAGTTGAACGGAGCCTTGCCGGTTATTCCGGAGGCGGTTGCACGAGTTGTGAGGCCGGTGGCGGATCGTACGGTGGAGGGGTGTATGGGATAAATGCCGGAGCTAGTGGAGGATATGGAGGGACGGCTGCGGCCTACGGGTCGAGTCAAGGTGGTGCGGTGCGGCAAACATCGGGTACGACCCAGGATGGCTACGAAGAGGCCGGTTATTCCATGAGTTTTTAACTTAATGTATTTTCTAGGCGGGATCCATTGCTTGAGTCTAGTTTTTTTCTAAATTAAATATTATTTAACATGTAATAGGTACAACGTTTTAAAATAACTAGTGTCTAAAAAGTACTCTTGGTTAGAAACTGACCTCGAAATCAGGATTTGTATTGGAAAATAAATTCTTTTAATTGATTTTTGATTTGAACCAGTTAATAACTGGTTAGTAATGTTTAATAAATAATAACATATTGAAATGTTCCCTCTTTGTTACAATGCAATATTTATAAACCTTACAAATCAATCATTAATCCTGCTAACGTTCACATATTGTTAACAAATGTCACGCCTTGATAGATTTTACAACTTTGTGTGATCGAATATGGCTAACTAAGCGAGATGTCATCAAGTCTAATCGTAATACTTGTTAGATTGTTATCGTCATCACTTTTAACCGGCACTTCGAGGTGGAATAAAATTATCTGTCAACAATCGTCGATTTCCGTCCTGCCATCACATCGATGCAAGTTGAAATGTCAACAAGTTTATCGCTTGTTATAGATTGAAATTCAATAAACATTGGCAGATCATCTTATTATTAAAAACAACAAACTGACTTCGTTCGCCGCCGGCTAAAAACAAACGTTAGAATTTTTTTTTCAGAACTTCTCTTCAGATGAGTGCTCTATCTGAATTATCAACTTAATTTCTATCATCCCTTGATCTACGTTAGAGATAATTTGGATAAGTTAGTTTTTATTAGCTGTTGAGATTGCTCACGATTTAAAGAAAGGAAAAGTACTTCGCGCGGAGGAAATGCCTTGATTTATGATTCTTTAGAGACCTAGTTTTAAAAAAATCCACTGGAAACTAACAAAACGCGCTTCTTTGTTATTTTAATTGGGGCGACAACTTTTCGAATTAACGAGTCTCCCGATGGCACTCGATTGTGTAGTTCAAAGGTTAGGAAATATGTTAATTGAACTATGCCACTTAATCCTAGACAAGAGTTCCGTTCTGGATCAAAGGAAGGTTGCGCAATCATGTTGAAGGACCAAGGAGGATGACCTTCCTGTTACGTGAATTTAACAATGGACGCTTGTTGAACTTTCCTCAAATTTTTATAAACTCAGGAAATGGCATAACAAATAAAATTGCGCAAGTTTTGTTTGAGGGTTTGAATAGCCGTTAAGACAACACTCTCTAAATTATTCATTTGCGGAGTTTTATCCAATGCTTTTTCTTTACTATAAATATAATTATCACCATTGGTATTTATTTTTGAAATAAAGTTTTGATAAATTAGAACACAATATATTAATATTTCATTCGCTGGATGTCGGTACATCAACAAACGAGATTTCAGACAGCGCCATTAAGTGCAAAGGTTTTCTATTTATAGTCCGTCTGCAATTTTTTCGCCGAAGTTTTTAAAATGTCTGAATTAAAAATATTTTATAATTACAACAACAACAAATATCATTACAGGTTCGATTGAATAATTTTTAGCGTATAACATAGGCATTAAAATGAACAGCTGCGACTATTGCTTGTAAATTACGCATCATAATTTGAAGTTTATCAATAATCTCGTAATAAATAATTACGTAACTAGCTGCAGTCAAAATAATTTTAATATTCAATATATTCAAAAACGAATCGACAGAAATAGTAAATTAGCGAGATCTTAGAATCTCGAATCTCATTGGTCGGAGTCCAATCTGGCTCCGCCCGCGTCATATGTAGTGGTCCTTTTTAACCTGCTCCATGTCCATTGCAATCAGTTGGAGTGCTTAGTTTTACAAGGAGTGGATAGATTGCTCGGACTTAAATGTGAAATAAACACTATTCTCGGCGGGCCGCTCTCATTTGCATGTCTGAACTTAAAACTCAATGACTCTATACGAGGCGGTATTTCACTGCGTAAGCTGTAGATTTTAAAATCATTGGATAGTGAAGATTTTGGAGGAAACGAAACGAGGTCAGACGTTCAGGACTGTGCCGTCTGGGGTTCCGGAGCGACATTTTTCTTGAGTTTCTGGATTTTCGCCTGCCAGAAATTGCAGCAGAATTTCACATTGTTTGCAATTTGGCAGAAACGAAGATACTGTTGCCGGCCATTTTCAATTGTTTTCTGATTCACCCTTAATTTCCCTCCCAAAGCATTCTAACGACAGTCGCATCGAACGATCATGGCAACTCACTGCAACAACGTGGAAGGAATGAACAACAACGGCAACGACAACACAGTTGAAAACAATTCATGGCTCGGAAATCAAAGAAACGAAAAATACGCTAACTTCACCGGACTGGAATGTCAAGAGGAGCTACCTCAAAACGATGAAAACGATTCGAGTCGTTTCTCGTACATGTCGACCTCGTCCAGCAGTTCGTTACCGAGAGACGGGATGATTTCCAATTGCTTTCCCGGATACGTTAGAGCCACCAGAGATGCCGTGGTCTCCGGCGACGACAGAGTCCTAAAAAATCAGTTATCGTTTGAAGACAAATTCCAGTCCAATTCTACCTCTTATTTTTTCTTTCAAGATGATGTTAAACCTTACATGAGAAAGATGGTTACCAGCTGGATGCTCGATGTGAGTTCAGTTAATTTACTTCTTTGTTTTTTACTCTCCACATCATGATTCAGTGGCCAGAGTTAATTATTTTTGTGAATAGATGAATAAGGGCAATTTCCATGCTTTGTGAAAGAACATTTGAATTCAATTAGAGATATTTGTGTGGGGAATTATTGCCAAATTGCTTTATTTCATATTCTAGTTGCACTGGGCCTGCTGTCCCAGCTAAAGACTCAAAATGCTATTGAAGAACTCTGTCTCTAGTGGTTGACTTGAGCCTGTTTTAGGATTTTAATTTTTTGTTAAAAAGCACTTTTAATTTTATTCACCAATGATCTTGATTTCTTGAAGCACCTATGCCTCTCCACATAACTTGAGATTTCAGTATTTAGCAAGAGAGTGTGATTGAACATAACATTTATTTGATAATGCACAGCTTTGTATAAGGTCTAAGATTTTGCAACATGGCCTGAAATCTGTTGAAACTCAAAAACATTAATCAACAATGTAGAAGAACTATGTCCTTCTGATGGTGCCTTCCTGTTACAAATGATCTTTCATTTCAGCTTGAACCCTGCTAGCAGTTTCATCCGTTCATTCATAATCAATGAAAATCTAGCAGAATAAAAATGTAAACTTTAACTGCTTTGCACTATGATTGAGGAGAGCTTCCTTTGTCTCTGAGATTTTTCTCTGCTATCTTTTAAGATTGGAATCTTTTGAAAATCGAGAATGAGAATTAGCATGCAACAAAGACCACTGATCAATCTGCCTGATTAACCTCCAAACTTTAGTATAAACAGGGTGAGATATCATGATGGTATTGTGGTGGTAAAAAGTACATTTTGGATTTCTAGAGCTTCTGATTTACATATCTCTTCACGAATTACTGAAGTGGTTCTACCATCATTTCTAGGAGGCCTTCATTTTTTTTATGAAGGCCTTCATTTTTCTGTGCTTGAAAAGATGCAAAGCATGGTAATCTAGAATATGTGTTGATATTGGAATATGATGATGGGTGTCTGGTGATGAAAATGAGATGAGCAGTGACTGATTATTGCGTGTTTGTAAAAGATATTCATAATTGTTTTGTTGTATTTTCATTTGGTTGAATTGTTTAATACAAATGCTTGTGTTTCAAGATGTGCTGGTATAAAGTGCACACTCGTTGTACAAACAAATTCGTGCATGCTTCAAGTCATGATATTGATTACTGATGCTGATGACGATGATGATGACGGTGGCTATAGTGATGGTGTCGTTGGCTGGTACAAGCCATTCCAGATCCAGTATTGGATGGCTTTGCTAATTGGAAGCGACTGACCGGAGTAATTCTGATCACTGATTTATAGTCTCTTGTGCACAAAGATCTGCCCATCCATTTCTCTTGGTACCATGATCTACAGGCGAATCAGAAGTTGTCACTGATATCCGTGCTCCCGTGCGACCCAGATATCGACATGACCCAAATGCTGATGGTGATGATAGTGATGTCAGTTTTGATAGTGATGATGATGAAGATGATAAGGAAGAGCAGGTTTAAGGAAGACGAAAGTCCGATAGAGAAACTGCGAGCAGTTTTTTTTTTCATGACGATTAAAAGTGAATTTCTGGCAAGACGAGAAATGATGATGATGATGATGAAATGATGGTGTTGGTGGTGAGTGTGGTGATGAAGGTAATTATAAACTGGAGGCGATGATTATGATTGTGTAACCCGTGCAATATATAATGCTCAGATGGTTCTTTGAAGGCAGATTGGCTTATCAGAGCCATCGTCATCATGACCGTCTTAATGACTGGAAGCAAGTGGCTCTGTCTAATCTTTACGTCGGTTATCAACGCTGTCATCACCGCTGTTGTAGTCATCATCTTCATCATCGTCGTAGTCGTCGTCAGCTCCATCATCATCATCACCATCATCATCGATCCGGCTACTTATTTGCCAGCATCTTCATCAATGTGATAGTCTTTCTCTCCTAAAAGTGCACCAGTATTGCTTCTAATGATGGAGGATATGTCTTGATCTGTGGACGATGATAATGACATATCCAATGATGATGATGATAACGTTCCTTCCTGATGATGATGATGTGAATTGCTTGTGAGTGACTTACTCAGAGGTCGATGCTTTTCTCATCAACTCGAAGCTGGTAATTATGATAAGGACAATAGGAGCGGTTAAATATATAATTACGCTTAATTATAACTGGCTACCATCTATCGATGACACAAGAGTTCACTCAGCTCCACTTCAGTCGGCCGTCAATGAGGATTACGGAAGACTTTCATTCCCACGGGTGGTATCACGACCGAGGAATTAAACCCAGATGTTATTATAGCTGCCTCTCCCCAAATTACCCTTTATCTCTCGCCCCCAATCTCCTTGATCCAAATCCCCTTCACCTTCATTTCCAATGCTTCGCCAGATCGATCGCTTGGGATCACGAATTGTGTCATAAAGTCAGTCGTAACTCGTATTCAAAAATACATGAAAATATGATCCGCGGTATTTACTAGTACTTATTAGTACTTATTAGTATTTACGTTTGTCATAACTTTTCATTTTGTTGCGGCTCATTTTTCATTGTTTTATCACAAATTTGTGTCAATTAATCGCATAATTGAAGGTCAAGAAATGTTCACTTTAATAAAAGCTCGACCTCTACTCATCACTTACGCAGGTATTTACGGAACAACAGAGAGACGAGAACGTCTTCTGTCTGTCCGTCACGCTGCTGGACAAGTTCCTGTCCACGGTTAAGACGAAGAAGAGCCAACTACAGCTGGTGGCGGCCGTCTGCATGTTCATCGCATCGAAGGTCAAGGAACCCCAGCCCCTTGAAGCTGATGACCTCGTTTCATATACTGACCACTCCATAAAAAGATTGGAGCTGTTGGTGAGTCGTTGGTGATGATGTTTGTGACAATGGTGATGATAATGATGATGGTGGTGGTGATGATGATGATGATGATGATGGCTGCGATGATTGCGTTGATGTGGTGACGAAGTGGCTTGCTCTTTACTTGATCCTTCGTTCTCAAGGCTTACGTTAATATCTGAGCGTGCTCTATGTTGGTGCTGAGATTGCGCTGATGATGATGATGATGATGATCGTGATGATGATGATGATTATGGTGGTGATAGCTGGAGGATAAATGAATGGATGATTATGATAGCCGGTCTACTTGATCAATAAGTTTTGGGACAATTGGGCTGAGACACTGATACCATGGCCGATACTGATCTAGAGAGCTGGCTTTGATAATGGTTGAGTTGGCTGGCCAAGTAATATGGATACCTAGTACTATAATAATAATAATAAAGATAAAGCTAATAATAAGAATAAAATTAATGATAATAAATAATAATAATAATAACAAGTCAGCTTTATCATCAGCCTCTAATGGATGGTCTTTGTTATTTTTAATAGTCAGTATAATTACTGAACATTTTCTGCACTGGCCTTAACTGCACAAACTCAGTGTCTAATGTGCCGTGCGTGGGCGTTTACGTTGCTGGCAGCAGCTTCTCGTCCGTCCGTGTTTCTGTATCGTCGGGTGTCGCTGCCTCTCTGTCCCTCTGGGCACTGGTCGTTTGGCTGCATCCTCTCTCGTTTAGCCTCTCGTTGCATCCTGTTATATCGGATGTCCTTCTGCTTGACACTCTGGCTTGACGTGCGATCGACTACGGCCTTTTTTTTTTGTGAATCAGTCAGAACTGTATAGTACAACAGCCAGTGGTAGTAGTAGTAGTAGTAGTGATAATACAGATGCTGTGTCAGAGACTGACGCGTGTGCGTGTGTTTATTGCTAAATTTCATTTTATTCTTTCAGTGTCGAGTCGAAATTCTCATCGGTGATGGTTCTTTTCAGAGTACGTGTGTACGTGTGTACGTACGTACGTTTATACGTTCATACGTACGTACGTGTTCGTATTTTGTTGGCGACGAGGTATGCGCTCGAATCGAGCCTAAAAGAAATGGCATTGAGATTTTATTTTAGGAAGTGGCCGTCGATTGTTAGTCAGAGTAGCTTCGTCTACTCGACCTGTTTTCATCCTGTACAATTCATTTTTCCTTCTCGTTGTCCTCTGTGCCTGATTTGAGGGAATAATAATTATAATAATAATAATAATAATAATAATAATAATAATAATAATAATAATAATAATAATAATCCACGCCTGGAGAGCTCACTGCGTGCCTTGACCTGGACAAACAAATAGATAGGGGAATGTGCTGGCAGAATAGAAAAAAGTATGGTGCCAGGGAAATACAAATGGGGGAGCTTTGAAGGCTCTGTCACGTTTTTTTTATTTCTTAAGATCCAATTTTCTCTTCCTCTTGATTCCCATATCTTAATATCCTTCCAGTATCTTATTATTATCCTTCCAGTATCTTATTATTATCCTACCAGTATCTTATTATTATCCTTCCAGTGTCTAACGTCTACCTAGATCTGCATGTGCATAAGAGCGTTTGTCCGGTCGTCCGCGTGAGTGTCCGTCTGTTTGTCTATGTGTTCGTGTGTTTGTGTGTTTTTGTGAAAGAATGGCGTCGGCACGATAGAGGAAAGCACATTAACACAACCGGAGCTAATGTCTCTCTAAAGCTCTAACTCACGCCTTGGTTTTAAACCTGGTCCTTGGTTCAATTGCTGGTTCTCTTTTAAACCTTCATCTCCACTGGTAACCATCCTTTATCTATCCGCTTGGCCTCTCCTTTGTCTTCCTTCCTGTTTTTTCCAAAATGTACACGTACAGAGCAGTACTGCTCTATTGTACTAGCCGCAACAGTAATCTGCTTTATTGTAGTGTACGGATTTTGTACGTTTTTGTAGGTACTCACTTTAAGATCCTGCAATGAGTTAAGGACTTGAATTTCCTTTTCTTTATATTTTGCATTACGAGTGCCGAGCAGGCCATAGATTGATTTGCCGCGCCGTCTGTTATTTTTCGAATTTTAAACTTTTTCTTTTAATAACCGATGCCCTTTTTTTCTTTATTATTATTATTGTTATTATTATTACTCAAACAACCTTTTAATACCTGTGAGACTCTTTCTGTTTTTTTCTATAAGGCCAACATCTCAATAACACTTCGACGACAGGTAGAATTGACTGCATTCCAATGTTGAAACATTCATCAACAAACAATATCTTATAATACCGTACCTATTAGTAATGTCGTTGCTGGTCGTCATCGTCATCGTTGTCATCATCATCATCATCGTTGTCAATACGGTCTTCACACCATCGTATTGCAGTAGTCGTCATAATCATAGTCATCACCATCATCATCATCATCATTATCATCGCAGCGGTTACACTTAATGGGGACTAATAACAATTGCTGTAGCAGCTTAGTGCATCGTAAAAAGTCACTGAGGTCAGACTAACAAGTCTGGCTAGACTCATTAATATTAATTTTCTTTCTAGTTAATTAATTATTCATCAATCTATAGTTAGCGCAGCTAGCGTAGATCGAACGGCTACGATAGCTACACAAACAGGAACACATACGAAGAATGTGACGCAATGAAACAGGCAGAGAAACACGGAGACCGGCGTGTTCAATGCTGAAATGTTCTTAATTACCGGTCACTATTCCCTAGTAATTACGGATGTGTTTCTCCACGTCCGTGTGCGATCGTGTATCTCGTCTTAGGGACGTGCGAAGAGGGACAAGCTAGGAATTGAACTTGGAACCCACGACCGGATGCGAAAATCTTTAAAGCGCTATAAACTAGTTTCGATCCTAAAGCATCTGTCTGCTTTCATTGTTAAGTCTCTTCAAAACGAGAACCTGTGGTTCGGTGTCTCCTCTGTGGAACTTCTGACTGATTGAAACCAATCGAACCAACCAAATCAACCAAATCAACCCAATACTCATGTCATTAATTGGAAATCCGAGGGAACAATACGCTCGGTCATCCGTGAAAAGAGAAACGTCACAGCGTCCTCTTGTGAGTGCGTGCATCAGTCTCCTCCTAGGAGTATCTTCTCTCAACTATGTGAAATTCTTAAGTATTTTGTTTTCGCCTTGTGACCTTAATTAGCCAATTAATTTTTTTTTACGTAATTAATAAGTAATCTGTCGAAAATATGGAACAATGATTAATAATAACGATTATAACGGCAGCAATAGCGGAAATTAACCCATTTCAATATTTTGTGTCGAGAGCTTGAGGAGAGAAAATACTTAGAAAAAATACACACAGTGACAGACAACCTATAGGGACGGGACTAAGCATCTAGTGGACAAATATTGGTGGGGATTTGGGTGGAGAGGGAGGTACATAGCCGGAGGGTACGCTGGCATGAACAAAGGAATCGCCGGGACATTCCGAAGCCCGGAGGAATCTTTCAACAGTTTAATTAGAGGGGGAATGATGTTTGAAACAAATTACTAATGCTCTACAATTCGTGCCTCATTCGAACTATTTCCACTGTTCCGTCCTCGGGCCTCTACTTGTATTTCTTGCTATTGCTCTTGTTACTATTATTGTTATTATTTTTGTGGTTGTTTTTTATTGTATTGTTATTATAATACGTATTATTATTATTTCAATTCCATTCTGTTTGATCGTGGTACGTGCCTGGTTCGACCGCCTATAGTGTGTCTCTTCCATGTCCTTTTTAATATCGTCATTACTTTGCATCCTCATTTGCATGCGAGGGCATTCAAAGGGATGCCTATCTTCTCCCGTCTCCTGTGCCCTCGTTCAGATGCGTTGTTGCATACCTGTGTGTGTGTGTCTGTGTGTGTGTGCTTGCCTGTTTTTGCCTGTATGTCCGTCTGTCTGTCTGTTCGTGGAATGCTTGTAAGTATATCTTGGGTTCGTTTACGAACGTGATAGATTGTTGATTTGAAATTGTGTAGTGATTGATTCGCTTCGGAATTTGACGATCGATTGAAATTGATTTTGATTTCAACCGCATTAAATCGAAGATTTACTGTAGAAAGGAGATCACACGAGTAGCTTGTTTATGCTAATGACATGTCCATCTTTGAGGGTGGTCCCTGTTCATATCTGATTCTGCCCCTTGTCTCATCTCGGGTGGATAATTAAAGACCTCCATGGTCGTTTCTAATTAGTTCTAGGTGGAAATGATTCTCAAATTTATTGCCTAGAGATCCAGATGAAATAGGGAGAGTAGTCGCGTTGTATCGCTTATGTAGCGCATTATTTTTCCGCCTGCCATTTTTAAAATGCTGCTTCCCTCTTATGGCTTCATTCGACCACAAATGTGGCATTACGAACACTGCCCCATGCGACCTATGTTGCTATTATCGACCATATTCCTAACAGCACGTGTTCCGATACTCCGAGGTCCGCTGTAGAATTAGGGGCAGCTTGCCTCATGCCTTCCATATGCGATTGCGCAAATCCGGCTGGACTCTCACTCCGATCACCATCTCCATTTTCCACCCTCCTTTTCCTCATCTCCTTTATATCCTACAGGTCGGACCAACGTAGGGACACACATATAGGTATATAGGAAGCTTAGTTGATCTTACCAGCCTTGTATTTATGTCAGTCTTTAATTATAAAACATTGAAAACCTTAATGTGATGGTGTTTGTGATAACGATGACTCTAATGATAATCTGATGACATCACGAACGGTCGTCTGATTATGATAATGATGACATCTGCATGGTACCTGACGTGTATTTGTATTTTACCTGAAACTGACAGTTGCTTCAAACTCCCCCACGTCCCTCATCATCATCATCATCATCATCACCATCATCGTCGTCGTCGTCAGCAGCAGTATCATTATCATTATCATCATTTTTACCGTCGTTAATTCGATCGACGATGTACTCAGCTGTACGTAAGTGGCATATTAAGCAGTTTCATCATCATCATCATCATCATCAACTCACACTTAATTTATTTTCATGTTTGTTTTACTTGTGATTGTGGTGGTGGTGATACTAAAGATACTAAATATGGTTTAGACATCGTCGATCGTGGTCATGATAGTAGTAGGACGTGTCAGCCAAGTCACGTGACGGCCGTTATACAACCACTTCCTGGAAATGAGCGATGTACCTCGGAGTACCTCGGTTGATGTACAGGTATCGTGTATCGTGTTTTGTATTTGCTGAACTTCAAGAACTGGCATTTGACACATTGTTGTCTTTGACGATTTGTATATCCGAACGGCTTGTGTCATGTCAGGAAACAAGTACCATCTCCTATCTGAAGTATCATATATCGTGCATTAACATCATCATCATCATCATCATCATCTTCCTCATCGTCGTCATCGTCGTCGGCATTGAGATCATCATCGTCGTCGTTGTCGTTATCGTCTGTTCGGTTATGGTAAGCTGTACAAAGATAAGGTGTAGCTATAGTACTCGCTCAATTTTTAAGATTAAAAATTATTTTATAGACTCTGTCACGTTTCGAAAGAAAGCTTACTAAAGGGAATTACACATTATTTTGGTTCTTAGTGCTGCTGTGGTGGTAAAAGATCAATAAGCTACCGATTTTTCTGAGTGATCTTACTCAAAGAGGTGACTGTATGGCAAACTCAGTGAACAAAAAATTAGCTCCATCCATCCATCCATCCGTCCGTCCGTCCATCCATCCATCCATCCACTGTTGGCTTTATTCAATTAATCACTCTACTGCTACCAACATCACCGTCTTGAGTTGACAACTGAGATCGTTACCATGACGACGCAGTTACCATTGACATCGTTGTTGTTGTTTGTAAATAGAGTTAAGCGTCACATAATCGTGTAACCTAGCAACGAGACGCTACTGATGCATGGATGGATGACAAGTAGTTACCTGGCGGACTCGTGTTCATTAAGATTTACGCATAAGTGAACCCACGATACGCTCGACTGATTATTCCCTTCCAAGCCTGTTCGGTCATCCGTGAAGTTCTAATGTAGGATTTAGTCATTCCGTGTCGCTGCTCCATGGTAACCCCATTTCCATGTAGACATCTGTCTTTCCATCTACTCATTCCTTAGCTCATCCATCCATCCATCCATCCATCCATCCATTCATCCATCCATCCATCCATCCATCCATCCACCCTTCACCCATACTATCTTTTAGTCTTCAGTAAAAAGTCTAGTGATGTATTATGAAGCCTCTCCTCACATCATCGCCATTCTTATCTTAAATGGAAGCTGTTAACGGCTTGTCTGAGTTACTCTCTCGCTCAGTCCATCCTCTGATCTGCTGATAAAGAATTTACCTCTGCCGTAATTAACCAACCAACCAACCAACCAATCAACCATGTATTTCTTTTATTTTTCTTCATAACCTATATTTTGAGACGAGAGTCTTCCCGATCTCCACAGCTTATGGTCGGTCTGTGGGTGGGTGGATTGATGGACGAATGGACAGTACTTTACGGATGCAGGGAGTGGAATGGATATAGTCTTGAACGGATGTAGGGAATGGGATGGATGGATGGATGGATTGGTACTACAGCCGGTAGACGTACGTAAGTAGTTCTACAACAAGTAGATGGATGGATTGTTCGAGGTGACGCGTATTCTTTATGCTTTGGCACTAACGACTTCGATGCCATTCATTCAACTCCAGTCCTACTGCTGCCTTGATAACCGCTGGAGTCAGGTGGAAGATGATGACGACTATGGCGATGGTGGTTGTGGTGATGATGATGATGATGGTAGTGCTGGTGGTGGTGGTGATAGTGATACAATGACGAGTATGCCGACGGAATAACGTGAAAATTTCTGAGATTTTAATACGAACAGGTTATATTAACTGCTAGGTAGTCAAATATAAGGACGAATAAGATTTCAGTAAACTATAGAAAAATGAACTGATGTAATACCAATACTAATATCATTTGCTGTCTATGCTGTGACGACCAGGAGTTTGTGGCGTCGGTGGTGTGACGTCCGTGATGACAAACAGGTTTCTTCAACTTCCGTTCCAAGAGTCAACCGCATTTCATAATTTTCTTCCTTTTTCAAGTCTTTGTTGGCGAATTGGATGTCATTGCTAATGCAAGAAGAAAGCATTCTCATCATCATCATCGTCGTCGTCATCGTCATCATCATCGTCGTCGTCGTCGTCGTCATCATAAGCAGCAGACGAAGCAACAGAGATTCAATGATTCTCTCTGTCTTTTGGAATAAAAATGTCCCAAGGTTTTGCGTCCTACTTTCAACTCTCTTTAAGTTTTTAAACATTCTGAGGTTCGTGTTCCTACTTCCTGTGCCAGACTTTCTTTCTTCCTTTGTTCTTTCTTTCTATCGTTGTTGTCGTTCTGCTGTTCTTCTCGACTCTTCATTCCTGCCTTCCTGTGTATCCCCACATGTTCGTGTCCTTCTAGAATCACCACCCCGGTCAGACATTGGTGGGGGCATCTGGGCATCGTCCACGTTCAATATTCTATCTCTCTCTCGCACGTTGTCGATATCTTTTGTCCAGAGAGTGACGTGTCGTGTCGTCTGATGCCATTTCTCGTTTCGTCCTGCAAATGTTGCAAAAATAATAATAACAAAAATAATATTATATATAACAGTGGTTATTATAATAATAATAATAATAATAGCGATGATTACGATGAATAATGAATAGCAATAATAATAATAATAATAATAATAATAATAATAATAATAATAATAATAATAATAATAATATGAGATTGATAGCTGGTTATTCATTTGATAATCGTGTGATTTGAAGTTTTTAAAAAGATTCAAAAGTCAACAAATGCCTTTGTCCGATCGCTGCCATTTCTCAGAGATTTTTGTGCTGAGATTTTTTTTTAAACTTTATTTTACGTACAAATTCATTTTTAATGGTCACACATTGTGAGAATGATGGCATCTAGCAATGATGAAGGAGGGACGTTATGCTAAACAAAGGCATCTTTGGACTTTATTTAATGCTTTTAATAATGTATTTAACATTCTATGGTTTGCTCATCGTCTGCCTGTCTCTATGTCTGCTCGTCTCTATGTCTGCTTGTCTCTATGGCTGCTTGTCTCTATGTCTGCCTGTCTCTATGTCTGCCTGTCTCTATGTCTGCCTGTCTCTATGGCTGCCTGTGTCCCTGGGTTCTACCGTAATGGACCGACTGTCATTACCAGCCTTGCAACAACTGGTACAAGCAATAAAAACAACGTTTGTCTGGAATGCAACAATATCGTAGACAATTTTTAAACAATTTTTAATTAATTTGTTTTTTTTTACATTTATTTTTAAATTTAGCTCTTGAGGATTAATGCTTCAATTCGCATCTTAGACTTTCTTGTATTGATTGCTACATGTTCTATGGTTTTGTACCAAGGTATCATGGCAATATCTTGGTATTGTTATAATAATGTTATTACAATAATATTGTTATAATTATAATAAATAATAATA
Organism: Hirudinaria manillensis; assembly: GCA_034509925.1. Lineage (NCBI taxonomy): Eukaryota > Metazoa > Annelida > Clitellata > Hirudinida > Hirudinidae > Hirudinaria > Hirudinaria manillensis. The sequence continues at coordinate 6,399,198 of CM067538.1, read as the reverse complement.
TATTAATAATATTACTATTATATTATTATTATTATCATTAAGTTATTATGTTTTATAGAAATATGAATGTTCTCTTTGTAAGGGTTACTACGGCATTTGGAAGTAGTAATGATAATAACATCATCATCATCACCATCATCATCACGATCACCATCGTAGTTATTATAATTCTTATTATTATCATAATTAAGTAATTGAAGCCCTTAGGTGGCATTAGTTTGCAGTGCAGAGGTGGTGGTGGTGTTGGCATGTAAACATTGTTGCGCAACGATCTTGGTTGGCACAAATCGTGACAACAACACATGATGATCGCTCTGCCAGCATTTCTTCCATATCTGTACTCTGTACTGAACGTGATGTACTCTATAGATAATCAAGTACAAGTACTGTGGTAGCTATCAAGTACTCATTGTAGAGTGTCATAAATGAATATCGTTGATTCTGAATTAGTTTTGGTCAACTAGCGCATATATCCAGGTATAAAATAATAATAATAATAATATCACCATCCTATTAATATTTTTGCGTTATTATTGTTATTATTATTAATAAGCGTTCATGAGATTTCTATTTTTGGTCTTTATATATCAAGTTATGATATAGTATTTTCTGGTCAAACGTTTATAAGTATGTCCAGTTTGTTGAGCTGAGTGGCTACTCGAAGTACAAACGTACAAGAGTACTGGGCTGGATGGAGACCAGTACTTAAGGTGATTCTGCGTTGTGGACTTATGATTAGTTTGACTGGCACAGCAAATACAGAGCTGTGAAGAGGATGTTTGCCTCTTGCGTAATAGTAATAACAATAATAATAATAATAATAATAATAATAACGCAAAAATATCAATAGGATGATGATAACATTAATAATAATGATAATAATAATATTATTATTATTAATAATCGGCGATTGATTCTAATTATCAATCACTTCGATGCTGTTGTTGTTGAACGTCTGTAATTATTGGCAAGTCCCTGTCTGATGATGATGATATATACATGATACTGTAGAAACAATACTGTGTCGTCTTGGTATAGTAAAGAGTGTACAGGAAGCTAAGTAGACCGACAGTTGAGAGGTCAAAGGTCGCCATAGGTGCCCAGGGGTAGGTGGTGGTAAGAGTAAGAGAGAAGGTTACAGGAAGAGAAATGTACCGAGCAGAGTACTTGGGGGCAGTTCAAAGGTCGTGTTATTAAACAGCGCGTCGCTCGTCTTATAACAATGGCCTTCTAAGGCAGCTGATGAGAATAACATCACAATTGATCGTTTGTTCCTGTCCTTGTTCCTGTTCCTTAGAGCCATGTTCATCATCATCATCATCGTCATTATTATTATTATTATTATTATTATTATTATCATCATCGTCGTCGTCATCATCATCATCATCATCATAGTTATTATGTAGTTATTTCGTTGCAATGGTTAAGGTAGCGTTTAGGCAGAGATTTATCTTCTTCCGCGTTTCTCGATGGGACTGCTGCTTATGATAAAGACGAACATGACTTCGAGATAATAATAATAATAATAATAATAATAATAATAATAATAATAATAATGATAATAATAATAATAATAATGATAATGCTGTCGGTGACTACTACGCTGATGGCGATGATGACGACGACGAAGCCAATGGTAGTGGAGGTTACTATAGCAACGAGGGCGGAATGGACGATGGAATGAGAAAGGAAAATAGAGCAACAGATGCTGGCATGTGGTCCTGTGTTTGCCCGTGTCCGTGTACTTCTTTGTGTCTGCGTGCACGTGTGCATCGTAGGTGACCAGGAGCACTAAACACTTGATGCTGCCAAAGTCTTTAATAAATGTTTTGACTTCTGTCGACCTTTCCTGTGACTTTCACGAAGAGGTCAACTGCTCCAAATTGTCCTTCCTTCCATCATTCTGATTTATAATAATAGCCATAATAGTGGTATAATAATAATAAAGATAGTGGTATAATAATAATAACACTAATAATAGTAATAATAATAATAATAATAATAATAGCAATAATGGCCTGTTACTTCTGGCCTCTTAAATCTTAACGTTGTTTAACAGAGGGTAAGAGCTGCCCTATTTGTCTCGGCCTCTGCAAAAAGGCCTCTACGTGGTTCACGTCCGTGCCGACGTTGCCGTGAACAGTGGTGATGATGATGATTGTGATGATGATGATGATGATGATGATGATTGTAGTGATGATGATGATGGTGATTGTTGCTGCTGCTGTTATCGTCATCATCATGACTTGACCTAGTTATTTCCATTTGGAAGCTTTTAAGGCTATTGGTCTGTGTTTATATTCCTTTGCTTCTCCCGATTATGGCGATTTCGTGATGCACGCCTATTTTGAAACAACTGATATTTTGATATTTTTCATATTAATGATAATAATAATAATAATAATAATAATAATCAATATCGATTGCCATATTATTGAAGTTAAGCGGAGCTCATGAATATTGATTATATTTATTATATAATAAATTTATTATAAATACTTAAACAATTAAGGCTAATTTGTTACCATGAATATTCAATATTCATATATATATATACATATACATATCAATATCCATATATATATATATATATATATATATATATGGATATTGAATATTCATGGTAACAAATTAGCCTTAATTGTTTAAGTATTTATAATATATATATAAGTATTTATATATATATATATATATATATAAATATATATATATATATATATATATTCATATATATATATACATATACATATATATTAATCAGATAACCAAATAACAGTCTTCTACGAGTAATGCTAATCGCGGATCTCATGAATATTGATAGGAATGGGAGATGATGGTGTTGGAAGCTCTCAACTGGGATGTTTGCCTGCCGACCGCGCACGATTTCCTGGACCTTCTGATTGAACGTTTGCCAATCGATCAATCGAACATCAAGACCGTCATGCACCATGCAGAAACATTCGTCTGCCTCTGCATGACAGGTAAGGCATCCATGCACGGAGACGATGACGATGCTGATGATGGTGGTGGTGATGATAATGGTGATGACGATGATGGTGAATGAATTCGATAGAGTAATATGGCTAAGCATGGAAAAGATGACGATGATGATGGTTATTATAATGAAATTGATGACTGGTGAATCATTGTATGGAGTGATTATTGAAGAAATTAAGGTTGCAATGCAAAGATGAATGAATGGTTTTATCGATTGATGTTTATTGATCCGTCGCCATGGCAATTACTCTAATCGGATGATGTTGACCAATCAGAACACTCCTTCCTCGTCTACCCGCCCTCGGTATTGGCCGGGGCGTGCCTCATGGCTAGCATATGTGGCCTGAGGTATCAGATAGATTCGGATCTTTCGGACGTCGCAAAGACCCTACACCAGATCACCGGCATAGAAATCGTGAGTGGACGCTTTTGCCGTATTACGATAGCTCTTGTCAGAGGTATGTCAATTCGGCCTTATACTGGGAGGGATAGTCCGCGGACAATTTGATGACTTGCTAGGGTTGGGGTTGCGATGTTTTATGCTCCTCATCATCATCATGAATTCCGGGGGTCACCTTCCCCCAACCCACCAACCCCCCTCGTTTGCTAATTTTGGATAGTAACTTTAAGAAGCATTTATATTACTAAATGTAATTTAATAATCTTTAAAATTCTAATTCCTATATAAAGCCTAATTTCCACTCCGACCCAATTCAGGATTGCTTGAAGGCGTGCCAGGAGCAGATAGAACAGCTGTTGCACAATCACAGCGAACAAGAGTTGACCTACCCCAGTTCGATGACCAATCACAAGCTCTGCACCGACGGCCAAAACGCCTGCCATTCGTCCTCCACGCCGACCGACGTAGCCAACATTTCCCTAGGCTGACGCGGGCAGACGCAGTACCCTAGGCCAGCCCGACCTAGCCTAGAGCAACCCCACGAACCCGTTTTCGAATTTTCTTCTTGCAATTTCATTGGTCGGCATGCCTCATCGACGGACCAATAGTATTATTTAACCCTTTCTCCCGCTCCTTTGCTCATTCATTGATTCATTCACTCATTCACTCCTTCATTCATTGATTCGTTCGTTCGTTCATTCACAAAAGCGTTTCAACTTGAATTCTTTATTCTTTATTACGAGATATTTCTGCGAAATTATTTTGTAATTGTTTTTCCGATTGGAATTATTTTCATATTTTGAAACGAGGTTTTTCCAAAACTTTGTTACGAACACGATAGAAAAAAATAAATAAATATAAATAAATATAAACCGGAACACGAAATAATTAACTAATTGATTAATTAACGGGAGCCGTCCGAATGCCGATCGGTCCCCAGCTCCGGGCCGGTGGAGGGCCCTGCGCAGGGAGAGAATTGTTTGTTTTTCTACATACATTTAACTATGACGCGTAGATTTTCATTCGAACTTTTAGTGTATTAACTTGGTTTCACTTTATTATTATTATTATTATTATTATTATTATTATTATTATTATTATTATTATTATTATTATTATTATTATTATTATTATTATTATTATTATTATTATTATTGTTATTATTATTATAGTTACTATTATTATATTATTTCTGTATCAATTTCAAAATAGTTTCGCGTGTCCGCCAATGATGTTATTATGGACGTTACTATAGATATTATAATGATAATTATTATTATGAAATATTATCAAACACATTATTATTATTTTTATTATTATTATTATTATTATTATTATTGTTGTTGCTATTACCTAGCGCTACTTTTTTTTTTGACATTGTTTTCGTTTTTATGATTCATCACATTCGGCGTAAAATCTCGACAGACGGACAGACAGATACATGTATATTTTGAACAGTTGGTAAAACGAAACCACAGAGGTAGTGCGGGGATTTCCCGGATTCTTTCCTGGTTTTTCCTTCTTCGGGACGCTTTGATCCCTTGGAAGGTTCCAAAAAAAAAAACCTTGGATTTAAAAATAAAATCCTGGTTTTGGAAAGACCCTGGGGAAACCCCAGATTATGGAAATGTTACTATTTTTGTAAGAATGGTGGTGATGATGGTGATGATGATGATTATGATGATAACAACAAGAATAAGTGATGTGTGGTAATGATGATGATTATGATAGTGATAGCAATTTGACTGACGATGATTGTGATGATGATGAAGTTGTTGGAGTGACGATGATGATGACGACGACGACGATCGCGTTTTGAAAATGTTTTTTGCGGTTGTTTAAACCTTTAAAATTATACAAAAAATTTTTCTCTATTTTATTTTTATTTTTATTTTTTAATTTTTAATTCAAATAAAATGAGAGAAAGCGACTTTCACTATCGTCCAAGTTCTTCGTTTTTCCAGTTTTTTTTTCTCCGAACGCGCCATGTACAGATCTTTAATTCATTTATTTTTCCTTCCCTTTTATTATTATTATTATTATTATTATTATTATTATTATTATTTTTATTATTATTACTATTATTATTATTATTATTATTATTATTATTATTGTTATTATTATTTTTATTTTTTTGGGCACGTAACGCGTGCCCCGCGCAGCACAGGCCGGCCAATAGCTTAGGAACTAATGCCATCCTCATTATTATCTGCCTCATGATTGGCCGGTCGCGTCGTCACGTGTTGTTTATTGACCTTCCAATCATCTTGTAGGGTAGACTTTTGTACAGATTGGTCGACTCTCTTCTTGATCGACATTTTCTAGATTATGGCATCGTTCGGGTCGTCATCGTCATCATCCCCATCACAGAGGTCATCATCGTCATCATCATCGTCGTCGTCATCACCGAGGTCATCATCGTCACCACCGATGTCGAAATTCAACTCAGTGATGAACGCTGTTTATAATTAAACGTAATTATTATTATTATTCTCAATGCAAATTATTAATATTATGAAATTATTATAATTGAGTATAATTATTAATAAATTATTATTATTATTATTATTATTATTATCATCGTCATAATTTGTTTAAGACCATGTTACTTGAACTTGGATATTTGGTTTGTTATTATTCTGTATGTACTTCATTCCTAAGGACCACTGACTGCCCGTACCGGGTGACCCCATCACCATCGCTATCATTACCATCACCGACACCCTCATCACAATCATCACCATCACCATCATCATCATCAACGTCATCATCGTCGTCGTCTTCGTCTTCGTTCTGTTACTATGTCGTTGCTTTTCCTTAATGAACTTGAAATACGCGCCCGTCATCCGAGCAGGATTTTCTATGCAAGCGATGCCTTGTTAAACATTTGTCCCTGTACAAGGGTACTATCATCAGTATCATTTCAGTACACATCCCCCGTCTTAGTACTTGAGAGTATCATCCAGTACCCATTGGTACCGCCCTTCCCAGTACCGCTCAGTGCCTTTCCGAAAGCTTGACGAATACCTCCGATCAGTTTATACATTGTCATTGCAAACGACCACACACGAATTAATTGTTTCTTAAAATCGAAGTAAAAACTTGGTAAAAATAACGTGAATAAACTTACATTACATTAGCGTTAGTTGTCAGGCGTTGTCTTCATCCTTAGCCGTCTTAGCTGGCCGTAGCGACGGCTAGCCGTTGCAGCGAGGCTGCAAGGAACGGCTGGCTAGCCGTGGTCGAAGGTGGGAGGGCTAGCTGATTACGCAGCGGGCTTCAATCCCGGGACATCAAAAGAGACTTCTCGTGGTTTCCAGCGCTATTCGGTTACGCGCTCTTGTGCCATTGTGCAGTTGTGCGTGACCCTGGTGTACGATTAATATATATATATAGTAATGATATTATGAGGATTGGTATAATTATAGGTTAATTTAATATTAATTATGATTTATAATTATTTCGAATTAAGTTGAAATTACGATGAAATTGCGATTACGATGGTAGTTTAGTTTGCAAGTTCTAAATGAGTGCCAGATTTCGATGGGGGTTTTTTTTTGTATTTAGAAAATAATTTTCGGAAAAACCTTTCAAAATCAGAAAAATTAATTACTGTGTCGTCGTCGTCGTCGTCGACGACGTCTGTGGTTGGTTGGTCATCTCAACCGTCGATTGACTGATTGATTGATTGACGGTTTGTCGCTGATTGTTTTAAAGTGTTTGTTCAAGAAACTTGTTGAATATGCTAATAAGCGAGGTGAAGTAGCCGTGGTCGCTATGGATGCAGTCGATGCTGTAGTCGCTGAAGTGGTTGCAGTCGGTGTGGTTGCACGTGGTTCCGATGACTAGCCAGTTTCGATGGAGCTTGGCTGTTGTTCCTGATTGCATTAAGTTGTATATTATTGCGATACTTGTAATTATGCCGGCCTCTTGAAGGTTTACGCTAGTATTAGAGGAATTATGTTAATATATAATATAATATAGAGAAAATATGGTAATGAATGCATGACAGAAAAAGAAAGAGCATTATCAGAGTATTAACGGCAGATTACGTGAAGACTTGTCATCTTTAGGCCTGGATCTAAAGATCTTTCCTTTCGCATTCCGTCTTGAATTCCAGGTGGAGGTGGATGTTCTGCTTTCGAGTGGAAAAACCGTGGAATGTGGAATGGAATTATGTTGCGCAATTCCACGCTTGAGTGGTTTTGTGGGCTCAACGGGCTGGATGTATGCAAGATTCGATGTTTGCTGCATTGGCGACGACGATGATGATAACGATGACGTCTAAAAATGATAACGATGGTTGATGTTGATTATAAGGTAACCTGTTAGACTGACGGACGTATGGTCGGACAGACGGGTGGATAGACGGACAGACGGACAAACTGATAGATGGATGGATGGGTGGAATGAGTGGAAAGAGTTGCATCAATCGCAGTGGAGTTGAGTTGAATTGAAAAAATTCTCTTCGATCACAAAAGTCTTTTGAATGAAAATATTATTCCATCGATAAAGGAAATCCAAAAATTTCGTAAACACAGCAGAAGATATGCTGGTCCCGTGTGGTTGCTGCCTCGGAGGATTACGTAATGTGATAAAGCCATCCATCCATCCAACCATCCACCCTTCCCTCTGTCCATCCTTCTCTCGGTCCTCTTGTTTGTCTTTCTGTCTGTCCTGCTATCTGCCTGTCTGTCTTTATTGTTTATATGAGATTTGTGTTGAAATGTTTTCTCTAAATCTTTGTGTCTGTCCTGCTGTCTGTCTTTGTGGTTTGTTTACGCTGTGATCTGTTTTCTTTAAGCGGCCCCTATAATTGATCGATTGGTAAGTACTTGTGATACCCATCTTACAACCCACATGGGAGAATTGATTCAGAATTTTCAGAGGCCCACACCTTTATAAGGCAACTTTTCAATTCATACAATCTTGGCTTCTACGTAGGGATGACCGTGACCCATGTTTAGGGTCAGAGCCATTATATATATTTATCGTTTATTTTGCTATATTAAAACATGGAGACCAATTTTAGTAATATCCCTATACTTTTATTTGATTTGATTTCAATTTATATTATTCTGTCTATCTATCTGTCTGTAGGTCTATATCTCTGTCTGTCCGTCTGTCTCTGTCTCTGTCTCTGTCTCTGTCTCTCACTCTCTCTCTGTCTCTCTCTCTCTCCTTATCTCTAAATCCAGGAAGTTTCATTAAAGACCAGTAATGGTTTGTTGACGATTGGAAAGAGATGTTAATTTAACACCATTTAACTCTTGTAATTGCAACAATTACAAGACCAATAATAATAATAATAATAATAATAAAAATAATAATAATAAAAATAAATAAATAAAAAATAATAATAATAATAATAAAAATAATAATAAAAAATAAAAATAAAAATAATAATAATAATAAAAATAAAAATAAAAATAAAAATAAAAATAAAAATAATCATAATAATACTAATCTAATGGGCCAGTAATGTATTCAAGGAAAAGGTGCGAAACAATATTTGCTCTGACAACGAGACTCGATGAACCAATAAAATAAAGGGACATTTAAATAAAGTTTATTATTTAAATTTATAATTAGGCAATACTTTCAGTTATGACGACGACGACGATGATGATGATAATTATGACGATGATAATGATGGTGATTATTATTATCATTGTTATTATTATTATTGTTATTATTATTATTGTTATTATTATTACTATTATTGTTGTTATTGTTATTATTATTATTATTATTATTATTATTATTATTATTATTATTCATAATTATCATCCGCGAAAGCTGTGTTGATTCAGCCTAACTCTATTTGTGTGTCGAGACAAAAGGTGAGTCACAAAAAACTGGGCAGAGAATCAAAATCTTGGGCAGGTGTTGCCTCCACCTGCTCTGCGTCTGTTTGTCTGTCTGTCTCGCCGTGTGTCTCTGGCCGTGTGTCTACTTGTCCGTTTGCTTGCCTTGATGCGTCCTAGTATTTGTCTCTGACTTTGTGTCAAGTATTTGCTATTCTAAAATTTTTGGTTTATTTTGTTCGTTTAATTATCTAAATGTAATCGTTAAATTAATGAAATTATTATTATTATTTTTTTTTATTATCATTATTATTATCCTTAACAAACTACTTAATAGTAACTTAAATAACTTAATAAGTCTATTCTGTAAGATATTTATGGGTTTATTTGATAAATGAACAAATTGGATGATTTAGTTGAGAACAGGGAAAGGAAGGATGGATTAAAAACCTGAAGAAACGGTGATGTAGAGAGGTGGCATTTGACCTGATTCTTACATCAACCCATCCATCCATCAAGTATCCTTGCACTCTTCCACCATTCAGTCCTTTCATTCATTCATCCATCCATTATTGTATCCACCCATCCATGCATCCTCCCACCTTTCGGTGCATCAATCTACCAACTCATCCATTCATCCATCCATCCACCCATCCATCCGTCCGTCCGACCGTCCGTCCGTCCGACCGTCCGTCCATCCATCCGTCCATCCATAGCCATCCATCCATCCAACAATGCCTTACCTTTCCACCCATCCACTCATCCAAACTCCTTGAAATCACTGATTTCATAGTCACTCGAACGTAGAGTTTGTTCTTTCAACGGATCGAGTGCTACTCGTGGCATGACATTTTCATCGTGACATGACATCAAACAAGGGCAGGTGCTGGCTTTTCTGCTGAAGATGAATCCATCCGACGACGACGACGATGATGAGGAAGACGACGATGACGACGATGATGACGACGACAACGACGATGACGTTACATCTGCAGGATCGTCTTCAGAAGAGTCATACATATACTGGGAATTTATCATCTCAATTATTCCAAATTGGATTGTTTAATTAAATTTTTATAGTAATTTATAATAAATCCATAATCCGCTATCACGTGTCACTCGGCAGTTGGATAGGGAAAGATCGGTCAATCAAACAATCAAAAGTCTCCGATTGACTCCTATAATTAGTCTGCGTAGATTGGTTTGTTTGCGTTGAGATTCAATCAAATAGCTTCAATCAAGTCAACCACTCGACCGAACAACCGATGGCCTTGGGGCGGGGTGATGGTTCACGCCCTCACGATTGTCAGCTCTGACTTCCGTACAACCGACCATTGTTGTTTTGGAAGATTTGCATGCATCGTTGATTCCATCCAGATTCTCCTGCTTATTCTCCCGGGAGGAGTCTCGTGATGGAAGCGTTGCTTGACGTCATCATCAACGTCATCGTCATCGTCATCGTTGTCGTCATCATCATCATTATCGAAATAGACAACATGTATTACACTCATATGCAATGCGATTATAATAATTATTATTGTTATTATTATTATTATTATTATTATTATTATTATTATTGTTATTATCATTATTATTATTATTATTATTATTATTATTATTATTATTATTATTATTATTATTATTATTATTATTATTATTATTATTATTATTATTATTATTATTATTATTATTATTATTATTGTTATTATTATTATTATTATTATTATTATTATTATTATTGTTATTATCATTATTATTATTAAAGTGGTAACGTTTGCGTTACCAATGGCAACCAGAGTCACGCATTATTCAGGATCGTTGATGGGTTTCTTTAATGTTCTCCAGCTGGTAATGGATTCAAATTTGGTTTCGTTTCGAGATGAAAATGAAACCGATTCACGATTTGATTCGGTTTTTCCACTGCTTGGCAGGAAGAAGGAGTGGAGAGGGGCCGTGAAAATATGGAAATTTAGGAATTAATTGGGAATTTATACATTAATTTATACACTTTTAATGTTGTAAATGTTACCATCGACGTCGTCGTCGTCATCATCATCGTCCTCGTCGTCATCGTCTTCATCACTATTTCAAATCAGAAATGGGAGTGACGAACGATAATGGAAAGATATATTCAAAGAATCTTCGTGAAGACCGTGACCGACTTAAATAATAAATTAGTTAAGCAGTTCTAACGGTAAACATAATTAAACTGAATCAGTTAATGATATTACGACACTTGATTATGCAAATAAATTATGCAAATTAGACTGCGTGATAAATAAATTATTCGAGAATCATCTGCTTGTTTGTCAGCCCGTGTGGTCAGTCCAGGAAGTGCCAGCATTTTCGTATCCACCCACTCCAGATATCAATTCATTAATTCATCATCATCATCAGGAATTTTGAGAGAGAGAGAGATAGAGGAGAAGAGAAAGCTTTTGTCGCCCTTGTGGTTGTTGCTGCCGCTGTGTTTGTTTGTGGTGACCGAGTTGTTACGCAATTAAGGTGGTGATACGATGCTATCCGTCGTGATTAGATAGCATTATCATACGAATGACTCATGGCTCAATATTATCAATAATAATAATAATAACAAGACATTTAGACGTCAACAATCAAATTATTATTAATATTATTTGTATAATAATATAATATAATAATAATAATAATAATAATAATAATAACAATAATAACGATAACAAGACATTTATACGTCAACAATAAAATTATTATTAATATTATTTGTATAATATATATACAAATTTTAAAAAAAGATAAAAGTAATAGGACGATGAATTGATTTGCATATTCATGGAAATCCGGAAATCCCAAGGGGGAGGGGTGGAGGAATGAAGAGCGCAGACGAGTCTGACGCACAACAGCACAACGGCACACGATCACGTGGTCCTGGAAATGCGATTCCAACGACTGGAAAGGACTTGAACTCCTAGTGCCACCGGAGAACTGCCTAGCCCGTCCTAATGAATAATTAATTAGTTATGACGTCACACGCGTGGGGCTGACCTAGGCAGAAAGTTTATGCAAATAATATTAATGGCACATGAATATTCGATCAGCATAATCAATATTCAAATGAGCCGCGATCGTCAGATGGAATGATGGTGGTGAGAAGGAGCAATGGAGATGTTGATCCGTCATGGTTGAGGAGTGGAAATAGTTGCCGGGATCAACGAGTGCAAAGTTTCAGGAGGCAACATCTCCAAGTACGAAAACTTCCCGGAGGTGGAAACTAATCACTTCCATCTTACCGGGGATGCTGAAATAGTGATTGTGAGAGACAGAGAGAGAGAGAGAGAGAGGATGATTAGAAAGAGAAAAGCATTGTAGAGATGATAATGATGATGATGATGATACTATACAAAGAGGATTAAGTATTTAAAAGTTACGACGGATGGATTGTTGGAAGGATGGATATATGGATGGATAGGTGCATGGACGTAAAAAAAAAAGGTGAATGGATGGGTGGATGGACGGACGGACGGATGGATTGGTTTGGTACTTGGTCTATGGATATACCAAGCTAAGCTGAGTTCAAATTCCAAAAGAACCTAATTGCCTCTTTGACCAGAAACGATGTGCAAGAACTTTCTGACAGGAAAGTAACGCCTCACAGTAGGGCGTAGGGTGACACACCCAGGCGCACCAGGAAATACTGAGGAAGAGAGAGAGACAGGGGACGAGGCATAGGGATATTGTCATAGGGGTACATGCAGAGACAGTTCTTGTGCCTTTATTCATTATGTATCACATGATTTATTACAAATATTAAAAATTATTTTCTTTTGTTCTATATTATAAAACGTTTTAATAATAATAATAATAATATTGGTGCTATATTTAATCTATGTATTTAATTCCAGCTATCTCATATCAAAGACTTCCGTTGCTTGGTGTTGTTCTCAGACACACATCAAACTTTCTTGACCCGCGCGGTTCGTGGAATGAAATTATGAATTGTTTGTTATAATAAATAAATAAATTATAAATCATAATAAACTGATTATCATAATAAATGCTAATTGTTGCTCTAAAGCTGTAAATTATATGATAATGACAATAACTTCTTGCCTTGAAATATGCTAATTTTTTATGAATATGTTAATTATGGATTCATTCATATGCATGAATCTTGTGTAAGAGTGGCATATTTAAAACAAACAATTGTATTTCACTCAACATTTCATATAATAATATTATAAATGCGATTAATTGGTATATTATAAATATATATGTATTATTATTATTGTTTTTGTTGTTGTTGTTGTTGTTGTTGTTGATGTTACAATAAACGCACGGTCTAGGGATGTGTGCGTGTTTATCTGCTTATGCACGTGAGAGATGGAGGGAATGAAGAGGAGGAAGAGAGAAGTAGGAGAGACGTCTGCGACGAAGATTCTCATTTCCAGACCCACCTGAAGTCATCGGACACCTGCAGAGGTCACCGCTGGGTTTCCCCATTGTCCATCTTTCCAGCTGTTCCGGGCATTTGTCGATCCATTGCAGGTGCTCGCAGACGATTCTATCCTTTTCCTTTTCGTCGTTCGTTTAATCGTTCATTGATGAATATTCAAATGTGAAGGTCATTTCGTTCGTTCGGGCATTGATTCATTCAATCAATTTATTTCAATCAATCAATCTATTCGCAGCTAATTCTTTCACGCGCTCATTCTTTCGTTCATTTTCGAAATAGCTGCCTCCATATTTCCTTCAATCGCTCCATCAATCAATCAATCAATCAATCAGTCAGCCGATCAATAAGTAACAGGATGCCCACCCACTCACTCAATCAAGCGCGACGAAGATAAGCTGACCAGGAGATACGCTTGGATGACCCTCTGCTTGTCCCTGTCAGTATCGCCAGTCAAGGACAGCCCATCATAACAGACTGGAGCCAGGAAACTGGGCCTTTGGTTTAATTTCGTGTTATGACAGTCCCGTGTTAAATGCTAATTATGCTTTTAAATATTCATTAAAAAAATATTAATATTATTATTATTATTATTAAGCTTGATGATAATGATACTAAATATTATTTGATTTACGAATGTTATTAGCAATCTAACAGCAACGATTGTAATGTATAATATGCGCCATTGCTCATAATTATAATAAATATAATATTATTATAAATATAAAATTATCATAACAAATATAATAATTATAATAATTATTATTATTTCCAGACGGCAACCCTGATTTGCATCTTTGCTTATTATAGTCTGACCAAATGGAACCTGCTTAGAATTCAATGACCTCTTGTTACGTGCTGTTAGCAGAACAAACTCACGTTCATTAACTTTTCAATTAACCTTTCTGTGCTAATTTACATTTTAAATTGGAATTTATAATATATTATAAATTATATTTTTAATATTTTGCATATTATAAACAAATATATTATATAGCAGTTATTATTATTATTATTATTATTATTATTATTATTATAAGGTAATCTATTATATGTTTTTTTTTTTAAGCTGGTGAATCATAAACAACAATTCTAATTGTATTTATATATTAATTATTTAATAATAATTTATTCAATTTATTTTTAAATCGTTCTATTATATATCACAAAATTTCAACTTGTAGCTAATGGTCCACTTTTTAAACTCTATAATGACTGACATTTAAATACATGGAGACGGCAAAGCAGAAGGACATCCAGGCAGACCATTACAGGGACACGAGGAGATATTCACAAAGATGGAGAGAAAGATGAAAGAAGATGAAGATGAAGAAGAAGAAGAGGAGGAAGATGATGATGAAGTGAAGGCACAAGGAAAATATTATCCTTACTTGATTTACCTTCCAATGCCGTACTGCAACATTAAGAAAGCATTTAAGGCTAATTTAAAAAGTTTTTTAAACTATTTAAATAAATATTTTATATTCTGGAAAACAACAGCAGCAGCAACAACAACAATTACAACAACCACATGTAACAACGAGCTCAACCAATTGAAACATTTGCATATTCATTTGCGAAAGACTGATTAATAATCAATTCAATCAATCATTCAACCAACCAATCAGTCAACCAACAAAGTCCCTTCAAAATAAATTATTTTCAAATTACAAATTAAAAAAAAAAAAAATTTTGGAAATGAAATCTCGACAATACAAAGTTCAAAAATTCAAAAGTTCATTAGCACGGACCAAAGGGTCACTGGAAATGGGTGTAAGATGATTCCAGAAGAAAGGTTGATCTTAAAATAGCCATCTTGGGACATTTTAGTCCAATCCGTCACGCTCCATTAAGCTTTCCAGCTCATCCAAACATGCCTGGAGCAACGGAATGATAATAAACATAGGCCTCTCACTCGCATTAAGCGATCCCCGGGGACTCGAGTACCCAATGGCTCGCACCCAATGGGGGAGGAGGGGTCGTGGTGAGTGGGGTGGATGGGCCATTTGCATGAATCATTCGTCTTTATTCATTTCCTTCGAAATGTTTTCGTTTAGCACACTTTTATAAACAGAATAACAACAACAATATATACGATTATTATTATGATTATTATTATTATTATTATTATTATTATTATTATTATTATTATTATTATTATTATTATTATTATTATTATTATTATTATTATTATTATTATTATTATTATTATTATTATTATTATTATTATTATTATTATTATTATTATTATTATTATTATTATTCCATAATTAAACGGTTACATTTAAAACTTTTTTCTCATGGAAATGAAAAGATGATCTTCTGGAATGAACAACAACATTCAATCAAAATTCAATCAGAACTTCACGGAGATGGGAAATTGAAAAATAAATATTTACAACCATCAATCAACCTGATTGACATCGATCAACCGACCAACCAACCAACCAATCAACCAACCAATCAACCAATCAATGGAATTTGCAGTTTAATTGCCAGTGCGTAGGTCCAAAGGAGAATTGAAAACAGAGAACAGGGTTGATGATTTATTCTCAAAGACTTTTGAGAAACTGAATTTCCAATTAAATTCTTAATTAAAAATTTTTTAATTTCAACCAATAATTGAAGATAATTGCCTCGAATTCAGTCCCGATTTACGTGAAACGATTCTTTGCCTAAACGTTTACTTTGTAATCATTATTTGCACATTTGCAGAGATCCATTAGACCACTGACACTGAACGATGGATGGACGGACGGCCCGATGGATGGACGGATGGCCCGATGGATGGAAGAGTGACTAAACGAATGGATAGATGGATGGATACATGTAGGAAAGATACAACAATAAACGGGCGACTTCGAGTTTGGGAAGAGTTTAGAGGAGGTTCTGGGTAGGATTAAGTACCCAAAAAATCACGATTACTGGCTTTTCCATATCACTCCATCCAATATTGGAGATAGATGGATGGATAGGTTGAAATAACAGATACACGGATACACGGATACTATTCACGTGCAATCGCTTGATTTACAGCCAGGTTTGAATGAAAATTTAAGAAAAAAAAAAGTGCCAGCTTTTATAAATGCATGGAGTGTCAGTAGATTTTGATGTGGAAAAGAGGAAAACCAAGACGAGACACTGACGTTGCGATGATAAGGAGATGAGATTCCAGTGCTTTTTGTGGGTCGCAATGTTCATCACCATGAGGAATTGTCCAGGAGATGGATGGATGGATGGGAGGGTGGATAAATGGATGGATGGATGGGCATGTAGATTGGTGGGGATTAGATGGAGCCAAACCCTTGTTTGAATCATTGTTGGGTGAACTAACGATGATGATGATGATGATGATGATTGTAATGCAGCGAAATGGAAAAGACGGAATAAATGAATGAGTGAATGAATGAATGAACGAACGAACGAACGAATGAATGAACGAATGAACGAATGAATGAAAGAAAGTGACAAACGAGCTTTTAAGAGGTCCGTTGGTGTTGGCCAGCTAATAGTTCTGGCGATTGACCCCACAGGAACTCGCATTAGTAAGATGAATACTTTGTGACCTTGTTAGGTTGTGAGTGTATGAAAAGCACTGACGGTGGTAGTTGTAATGACGATGATGATGATGATTGACGGAATGATTGAATGATGGTGGTGATAATGATGACGACGATGATGATGGTGGTAGTAGCGATGATGACGACGACGATTCGTTTACTCATTCATTCATTCACTCACTCACTCCGTCTTCCGCTGAGCGGGAGTCAAAATAACGAGGCTGGAGA
>CM067538.1:6364277-6379277 GCA_034509925.1 Hirudinaria manillensis | reverse complement strand
GATGGACTCTTCCGAGCATTCCGGAAACAACCACAAGTGCAATTAAGGGGGTGACAAGTTATATGGACATTTGCAATACAATGGAGCTTTGTTTATTCAGCAATTATTAGATTTAATTTAAATAAACAATTAATTAATTAATTAATATTTAACCAGAATTGAATAATAATTAGTTAAGGGTGTGGAAATTCTATGCCCTCATTGTGTACGCAAAGTTTGAAAATCTAGTGTCATATGAATGTTTATAATTTCATGCTGATCATGATAATGATCGTGATGATGATGGTGATGATGTTAAGATTGACTAAGGTTGGTATGGTAGTTTCAGTTATAAATTGTAGTGATGATGATGATGATGGTGGTGATGATGATGATTATTATTATTATTATTAAAATTATTAAAATTATTATTATTATTATTATTATTATTAAAATTATTATTATTATTATTATTATTATTATTATTATTATTATTAAAATTATTATTATTATTATTATTATTATTATTATTATACTTTTATAAATGATGATATTAATAACTGACCAGGTGATCTGGCTAACCTTAGCGACCTAATAAAGTCCACAACGATGATAATGATTACGTTGTCATGGTAACGAGGTTGCCTAGACCGATGGTGATGATTATAGTATACATGATGGTGATAATGATGATTATGGTGGCAGTGGTGATGATGATGATGATGATGGAAAGCTGGGGCAACGTGTTGGGGTTATGAACCCGGGTGTGAAGTGTCACTGGGTGCAGATAAGAAACAATCGTGTCTTGAAGAAGCACAGATTTCCAGCTGACATTTCTCTGTTTTGAAAGGATTCAATTTTCCATTTTAAATTGAAATTTAAAACTAAAAATAATAGAAAAATAAAATAATAATAATAATATTAATGTAATTTTATAATATACTTATATTTATAACAACCATTGATAATTAATATTGTTATATTCTATATCTAAAACTATACTAATTTGTGATAACCACATAATAATTATATTATAATAATAATAATAATAATAATAATAATAATAATAATAACAATAATAATAATAATAATAATAATAATAATAATAATAATAATAACAATAATAATAATAATAATAATAATAATAACAATAATAATAATAATAATAATAATAATAATAACAATAATAATAATAATAATAACAATTAATATTGATTAATTTTGCATATATTCCATAATATTTACCAAATGTTGGTGCCAATTATTGAGATGATAATAAAAGTTTCACTAAGTTGTTAAAAAGCTACAAAATGCAAGTTAATCAATTCAATCACTTTATTATATTATCCTGCTACTGCACACCTTGATGACAATCCTTCACTACTATGACCGCTCTTAACGCTGCTACCACAACAGCGACAACAGCTACAACTACAGCATCTGCTAGGACTGCCGCAACCACCGCAACTACCATAAGATCGTCAATTACAACTGTCCAAACTAAAGCTACTACCACAATTACTAAGTCCGCTTCAGCTACTATTACCACAACTACCACATCTACCACAACTGCTCGTACCACACCAACAACACCACACAGCAGAGTCTTTTAATTGCTGTCCAATCGCTGACACAATTCCTGGTTGTCTGCATTTCGTGAGCTTCGACTAATTCGAGATAATAAATCGAAATTGAGCTTAATTGCATTTAAATCTATTCTAATTTCTTCCACGATAATAATAATAATAATAATAATAATAATAATAATAATAATAATAATAATAATAATAATAATAATAATAATAATAATAATAATAATAATAATAATAATAATAATAATAATAATAATAATAATAACAATAACAATAATAATAATTAAACAATAATAATAACATTAATAATAATAATAATAATATCTGCTTATTATCACTACTTATCAGTAATACGAATTGAGGCACAGTCCTTATCAGGAATCATAAAAATAACTTCATACGAACACCTTGGTCATCAGTTCGGAATAATTAAAAATGAACCTGGATCAAACGAACGAATGAATGAATGAAAGAAAAAAAGAATGATTGATGGATGGATGGATGAATGGATGGAATGATTCAATGATTGATTAAAAAGATGATTGAACGAATGAAATCAGTGAATGAGTGAGCTAATGAGTGAAAGAGTGATTGAATGAATGAAAGAGTGATTGATTGATTGGTCGGTTGAATGAATGAATGATTGAATGAATGAATGAATGAATGAATGATTGTATTTACGAATGATTGAACGAACGAATGAATGAAAGAAATAATTTCGTGATTTCATCTTTTGACAGCAATTAAGTTGTCAAATTTTTTATCTCCACAAACCTCGGCATTAGTAATTAATTATGAACAATTATTATTATTATTATTATTATTATTATTATTATTATTATTATTATTATTATTATTATTATTATTATTATTATTATTATTATTATTATTATTATTATTATTATTATTATTATTATTATTATTATTATTATTATTATTATTATTATTATTATTATTATTATTATTATTATTATTATTATTATTATTATTATTATTATTATTATTATTATTATTATTATTATTATTATTATTATTATTATTATCATTATCATTATTATTATTATATAATACGGTTCTAGAACGATGATGATGACTATGATGATGGCGATTGTGGCGGTCATGATGATGTTGACGATGACGATGCTAATGATGATGATGATGTCGGTGATGATGATAGTTTTGTTGATGTTACGGAATGCGTCATCCGTCCTGACAGAGATTGTGGGTCTTTCTTTCCATTCCAAGAAAGTGGACCCCACAAGACGATAGAACGCAACGCCACGCAACCATAATTAATAATTATTTATTATTTCTATTATTAATTATTATTAATATTATTTCTAATTATTAATATCATCAAGTGTTTAATAATCTGTTATGATGATGATGATGTCTATGACAATGATGAATACCGTGGTTCCTAGCGGTTCTTGGCCCTTTGGACGGACGGACGGACGGAGGGATGGATGGACGGACGGACGGAGGGATGGATGGACGGACGGACGGATGGATGGATGGTTGATGGAAAAGAGATCATAAATTTCAGATTAGAATCTCATGGGTTGAGATCAGATTCCACTAGCATAGCATGGTTTATGGAGTTTTATGTTATTATGGACGGTTTCGACTCAGGTTATGTACAGCTTGAGGGTGGTTTTTTGAACGAGAGAATGAATAATTCAACCGATGAATGAATGAATGAATTAATGTGAATTAGCCATGAATTGATGCACGTGCGATTCAATTCTTTATTTTCTCTTTTCAGTTAAAACGATTCATCTCCTGGAATGATGGATGGAAGAAGCCGAATGAGAAGAAGGGCAACTGGTGAAGGAGCGAACGATGAACGAGAGAACGTGAGAACGGAAGGGGCGTAAAGGTGAAAGGTCAGTAGGTGGCTCTTTGAGGTTTTGTCTGATTGATTTTTATGAAAGTGTTTAGTGGTCTACGCTGACTGATATGCTCGCCTGATATCGAGTCGTTTATTATTGAATTATTGCAGCCGAATAGTCGACTGCTCCAGCTGCCAAGTCGAGCTGTGGTAACGGCAGTCGAAACGACTCCAAGCCGCAGAAAGCGAGCAGTTTGAACAGCTCTAACTGCCTGGAAAAGCGCCGACATTTGTAGATTCTGAATTGAACTGTGAAGGTCGCGAGAGAAACGTTTATTCATGCAGCCTGTCCTGCAGCGGGTGTAGCGAATGCGGTCTCAGCGACAGTCGCCCGAGCAGCCCGGCCAGACGGCCCTGGTATCGATATCCAACGTCCATAAATCAGTGGCGGCGTGTCCAAATCCTTCCATGTATTCGTGAGCACGCACGGAGCTGGTTTTCGCGGAGCATGGAGAACTTGAAGGATATCATCGTGTCCCCTCTCGTTTTCAGGATGAGTCTTCATTTCCATATGCACCTTTCCATTTTCGCTTTCATTCATCCATCCATTCTGTCGACCTTCTTTCCATCCCGGTTTGTTTGTGAGTGTTTTTATTTTAAATTTCCGATTGATAATGCTTGTATTTGTTTCTCAGAGTCTTGTATGTTGTGTTTACTTACGTGGGACCTCGTCCTCGTCTTCGTCTTCATCTTTAACCTCAGGTTGAATGACCTTAAAATTCTTGTAACTTCTAGGAGCAGAAGCAAATGTCCTACAATTCAATAATTTTGTAACACAAACGTCTACTATAATCTCATCATTAATAGAACCGCCATGTTGTTCGCCATCGTCGTTGTCGTCGTCGTCATTGTCGCCGTCGTCTTCATCATCTTCCGCCCCCTATCGACGCTTTCGTCATCAATCATCTCCACCTTTTAGAAGAATCCTCTTTGTTTAATTCCGGCAGATGTGACGTCACACCTCCTCGGAGATTCGATTGCTCAGGAATTGGGTCACTCCTATATTTGACCTCTCCGAGATGACCTACTTTCACGTCGCCGTCCGTTGGTCATCCGAAAGGTCACGTGTCGCCTGATTGATTGCCGGACATTCCCACGAGAGGTTTGTTTTTTAAAGAGAAGGTTGGACCGGGGTTAGGGTAGGAGGGTAGTGGCTTGCCCGAGGAGGGGAGTCACAGATGACGTGGCGAATTCACCCATTGATCAAGCAAGCGACGTCACCTTCGTCACAGTTCACTATACTTTCGCGTCACCACCTTGCACATTCGAGGTGCACTGATTGCAAAAATTATGAGCGCTTCGTGGCACCCATGCGATTTATGGTGGCACATGTTTCCAGTTACAGGTGGTTTCGTTAATTCGATCATTAAAATCTAATAATAATTGTTAAGTTGATTAATTGGAATATTAAAGATCGAATTATCAGTAATTGTTCGAAATTATGATTTTTAGAAATTATTTTATAAATATATTTATTCGGATGCATTTTGTAACAAATTCTAGCGACATCTTTCGAATAGAAAAAAAACAGAAACGAATACAAATCTGTTTTCTTCACCTGGCGATCAAAATAAAAATATCTCAATCGAATGAAAATGAAATTTATTTTTTTAATATATTTTTTTAAAATTTATAATTATTTTTTTTTAATGTAAATCTAATAATTTATTTATTTATTTATTACGATTATTTTTTTATCTTTAATTTTTATCAACGACAATATAATATAATATAATATAATATAATATAATATAATATAATATAATATAATATAATATAATATAATATAATATAATATAATATAATATAATATAATATAATATAATATAACACAATATAATAAATAAATTAATTAATTAGAGAATCAAACAGCCTCTTAATTGTTTTTCGAGAATTATTTACGAAAAGTATTTTAAATAATTTTTATATTCATAATAATTAAATTACACCTTGTCATTGCAAGTACATTAAGTGTACTTAAGTACACACAAGCGAAACATTAATATAAACAAACCTGGCAATTCTAAAAGTACTAAAAACAACGAATATCACATCGAATGGACATTTATTGCAAACCGTGCACCTTTTCAATATCATGTTATTTGATCTTATTTTTCCAGGGCGGATGGTTACAGAATGGGGTTGGGGTTCAGGGAAGGACTTGAGGGGACCAATGGTCAGCCCACGGCAGGACAGCCCGATGACCTTTTTTTGTAGCTATAGCCCCAGGGCGGCATCAGAGCCTGTCCCATTGAACTTCTTCGCTGCCGTTAAAAACTTTAACTAGTAATAACCTACCACCTCAAACCGTAGAACAACGCAAGGACAAAGACAAATGCAAAGACAGGCGCAAAGACAGTGACAGAGACAAGGACATCTTGAGAATGCAATGAAATCGATAATCGAGGCACGGAGACGTAAATAAATGTAAATGTAAACAAATCTCTCTCGAAGCGACGTTCAATTTTCGAACGACGAGCAAACAATGGACGAGAGATACAAAGACAAACATCATGCATCGTAAACATCGTGTCGACAATAGTATGCTAGCATCATCGCTGGTATCATCAGTTGCTGTTGTATCAGCTGTTGTTGCTGCTGCTAGTACTACTACTACTGCTGCTGCTACTGTCGTCGATGTCGTCGTCGTAGTTGCTGTTCTTATTGTTGGTAATACCCCTTGCTTATACCCTACGTAAAATATAAAGGGCTTGCCACACTGACGTCATGAGCCCAAACAATTTCTTGAAAAAAAGAAAAAAACAAAACAATAAATTAACAAACAAACAAAAACAGTGAGGTTATTTAGCAAAGAATGAATGTTTTTTTCAAGCATCTGAACCTAATTTCCACTTGACGATTTTGCTTCACGATCCACGATCCACGTTCGCTTCCAGGTTTTCCATCGATCCTGTAGGAGCGTCGTCTTCACGTCAGGTTGCTAACGTCGTTGTTTGAGTTTGATTCGTTGCTACTGTTGTTATTGTTGCTGCTTTAGTTCACTTAGTTACTGCTATTGTCATAATTAATAATAATAATTTTAATTTTTTTAATAATGTCATTGTTTTTCATTGTTATTATTATTATTATATGAGTTTGCTTTGTTGCTGCTGTCATTGTCGTCGTCGTGGTGGTGGTTGTTGTTGCATAATGTAATTTCGTTTCCTTGTTGTCGTTCAATTTTATTTTGTTGCTGATGAAATTGGTCTGATGTTCGTTGAGCGAAACAACTGCTTTTTAAAAAATGCCACTGCTTCGTTATAAATGCTAATCATTTTTCCCCAATGTTATCCTCTGATTTGATGTTTTTGGTTTCAAAACAACAGCAGCAGTAGCAACAACAACAACAACAACAACGACAACACAACAACTACAATAACGGCGACGACAACAACACCAACAACAACAGCAACAGCAGCAACAGCAGCAGCAACAACAACAACAACACTGAAACGAGAAGGCAGGAGTAATTGACCTTGAATTGAAAAGTCTCACCTTGAAACCCGATACACCTGATTCACCTCGTTTTGGTACCTGGATTGAATGTCTCCATTCATGCGTGTCCACGTATAACGTATCGACGTCCTTTTGTTGTACGGAAGCTCTTAAGTGTAGCACCATAAATAAAAAATAATAACTATTATTATAGGCGTATAATAATGGTCTGGATAATAATAATATTGAAATATAATAACAATAGTAATAATAATAATAATAATAATGTATAATAAATATAGTAATAATATTTATATTCCATTCGTGATTATAATTATAATTATTATTTCATATACTTTATTATTATTAACAAATATAATAAATATATTTTAATAATAAATTATGTGGTTAATAATGCATCTTTGAAGATATGGTCCTTCCTCGGTCACTGGCAATAAATGTAACAAAAAAATAATTAAATGAATAAATAAATAAATTAAACGATTATTATAAATTCATTTGAGTTTATGAGTTTATTAAGATATCAAAACAACTAAAAGAACAAATAGAAAATTGAAACACGTACAATATTAAACAAAGAATTATGTACATAACACAATGAAACCAATGAACTTAAAATACAAAATAAACTCATAGGGTCAGTCTTAAGAAAGGAATTAAGGAATCTTAAGGAATTTCCATGATATTAAGACAATTCTATTGCGCAGCGTGGTTAAAATTCATAAAATTACTTAATTTAATTATTATTAACTTATTATTAGATATAATTCCAGGTGGTCACGTGGTCGCTATGACGTCAGAGGACGGAGCGAACGGAAAAGCAGCGCGACACCTGGCGTGTTCGACGGTAAAAACATTTCCACGGTTTCCATGACTGCGAAGGGACAAACAGATGCAGGTACGACTTCATTGAAAGCTATAACTACTTGCTATCGACTGAAACGTTGAGGATGATGATGATGATGACGATGATGATGAGGAGGAGGAAGATGAGGAGGAGGAGGAGAAGGAGGACAAGAGGTGATGACGACGACGACGATGATGTTCACGGTGATAGAGAGAATGAATGAGACGACAGCAGACAATTGGACTAGGGAGCCTCTTAACGACAGTTTGATAGGCTCAGTAAAACTTTTTTGTCCCCTTTCTCTTCCAATGCCGGGCCTCATCTCTCCCTACCGTCCGTCCGTACATCCACCCACCCGCTTGCCCAACCACCCACCCATCCATCCATCCATCCACCAGTCACTCCGTACGTCCGTCCATCCGTCCGAAAGTTGAGACGATGGTTGTCATGTTTCTAAGCCTCCGAATGATTTAAGACTTCCAGACCAACAGAGAGGTTCAAATCCGAATTCCATTCCATGGAGTGGAAGAATGACGGACCAGTGGATAAAGTGATGGAAGAGGTTGAGGAGGAGATGGGCGGGTGTTTTGGGGGGGTTGGGTTGGCTGGAGACGGGATGGAGAGATGGTGAGAAGGGATGAGAGCGAACAAATATTTATCGGGAAATGTAAAGAATTAGCTCCTACGACAGGACCAATAAACTGGAAAACATTACCTGTCTCCATCGATCACGTGATCAACAATAAATGATGACGTCACTGACAAGTTATTGGTTATTGGTCGGTGCCCTCCATTCATAAATACGTCTTCGTGTGGAATTAGTTTTAAGGCTCAGATTCCATTCCTTCGAGCTGGAAATGGATGGACGGATGAACGGACGGATGGATGGACGGATGGGTGAATGGATGGACGGATGGACGGACTAATAATTGAAAACCAAGTAAATACAAGATGGTATTGATGAGGCGCACAACCATGTGTAACTAATCCTCAAAGATCAACAAACGCTTAATTCCCGATGACCATGCTGCAGCAAATTCTAACGATAATTGTCACGGCGATGATGACGATGATGATGATGGAGATGATGGTGATGGTGATGATGATGAAGAAGAAGATGGTGATGAAGATGATGACATTTTTGATGACGACGACGATGATGACGACGCCTGCGAAGAGGAGGTAAATGCTGACGAGGTGGAGATGATTAATGCCGACTTTATGATGATTGGGGCGGAAAAATGGGTGACCAACAGTGAAATGAAGTACGGAAAGTGTGTGGGTGGGTGGATCGATGAGTGGGTGGGTGGATTGATTGATGGATGGATGGACTGGCGGATGGACGGATAGATGGCTGGGTGGATGGATAGTAAGGAGAATGGGATGGATGGAGGGTATATTATTGACGATGATGATGATATTGGCCGTGATGATAAACGGGATATTATTTTATTTGATAATTTATTATTATTGTTAAATATAATGGAGGGGAAGATGATAAGGACGATGACGATGACGATGATGAGAACGTCGATGGAGACAATGTATGTTTAATAATATTTATACATCTTTTGTAGAAACAACGCTGACTATCAATGCTTCGTATTTTTAATTAATTAAAAAATAATAAATAATAGTAATAATTATTATTATAACTCCTAACGTAATAATAATTATATTTTAATTAATTAAAAATACGAAGCATTGATAGTCAGCGTTTCTAATAATAATAATAATAATTATTAATTTTATTATTATTATTATTAGTAATAACAACAATAATAATAATAATAACAGTAATTATGTTAACGATAATAATAATGTTGACATCAATACACTGGAATATAATCAACAACAAATCAACTACAATTGATGACTTTGAACCTGGATGACATCAGCATTCGCATTTCCATCCACCGGAAACGCACGGGTGGTTTCCTGGACTGACGGACGGACGGACGAGCAGACTGACGGACGGACGGACGAGCAGACAGACGGACGGACAGATTGATAGAGGAATGAAGTAGGAATGAAGAGCAGAGAAAATCGACCGTGGATCGTGGAGTGATAGTGAAAAAGGAGAGAAAGAGAGAGAAAGAGAGAGGAGGACCGAGATGGGGGTGGGGAGTGGGGAGGTATGGGGAAGGATGGGGAGAGATGAGGGGGAAGGATGGGGAGGGGAGGGGAGGGATATTTAGAGAGAGCCTGTTTGGTGAATTATTACAACCTCTTGGAATGAATTTGAGAGCCGGCCATCGTATCGACTGGAAGAGGAACGACTGAAGGAAAGTGTGAGGAAAAGAGGAATAATAAAAATAAAAATAATAATAATAATAATAACAATAATAATAATAATAATAATAATAATAATAATAATAATAATAATAGTAATAATAATAATAATAATAATAATAATAATAATAATAATAATAATAATAATAATAATAATAATAATAATAATAATAATAATAATAATAATAATAATAATAATAATAATAATAATAATAATAATAATAATAATAATAATAAGAAGAAGAAGAAGAAAAGAAAAATGAAAAGGAGAAAACTAAATGGAGATGAATCGCCAGGGGAGATGTGCAGGGGATTGGAGAGGGTTGGGTGATGATGGTGACCAATGAGGACCAGGAGAAAGTCATTTGCATGTGATGAATATTATCATTAGCGGGTCCGGCGACTTGTTTTCGTGGCGTATAGTATTAATAGTTATAATGATGATCGTGTCCAATATAATAATAATAATTATTATTATAATTATAAATTATTATAATTAATAGTACTATTGGTTATTATTATTATTGTTATTGTTATTATTATTATTGTTATTATTATTATTATTATAATTATTATTATTATTATAATAATTATTATTATATCTTCATCGACGTCATCAGACCAGTATGTTTCTTGTGCAAACATGTTGGAACACGTTCTTCGTTACCATTCTGTTTTCATTGTCTTCGCGGTGCCAATGGGTTTGCTGTGGTGATGATGATGATGGCGAAGGTGACGACGACGACGACGACGATGATGATGATGATGGGGATGATGATGATGATGATGATGATCATTATTATGATTATGATCGCAAATATGGTGAAGACGCTGGTAATTGCGATGATGACAAAGAGGCTGCTGCTTTTGTTGATGATGATGACGACTACACGACTGTGATGACTATCGTGATTATGATGATGATGATGATGATGATGGTGGTGGTGGTGGTCCCAATCGCAAACTTTAATAACTCTTGAGATGCGTGGACATTTTTTGGACCTAATTTATCGTCATCGTCTTCATCATGATCATGATCATCATCGTCACCACCACCATCATCATCATCATCATCATAATCAAGTCCCTGGGAGAAACCTTGATAACCAATGTCTTATTTCGTCGCGTTTCCATTGCGCTTCAAAATTTCATCCTCATAGTCATCGTCATCGTCTTCATCATCTTCATCATCGTCATCGTCATCATCATCGCCATCATCATCATCAGCAGCAGCAGCATCATCATCATCAGGAGTCACATTGACTTGAATGACGCATTTTAAATGTCATGACTTTTAGATGAACATCCGCATGTTCCAAAGAATATTATAAGCCTCGCTTCCAGTCAAAACAGAAGCGAAGTATTTCGAATGATTAATTATGTAAAATTAAAATTTAATTATCATTTTAATTAATTAATTAATATTAATTAATATTATTATTTATAATTAATTATATTTATAATTATAAGTATTTATAATTAATATTAATTAATTAGTATTTATAATTATTATCACGGTTTTGATTTATTAATTTATTTATTAGTCTAACCGGTTGCTCTACGATGTGACGATGACGATGACGACGAAGACGACGACGACGTCGATAAGAAAGAGTGTTGTCATGACGACGATCCCGGCAATTACTGACAACTTGAGTTGCGTAACTGAAAAGCGTCAACATTTTTTTTTTGTTTTGAGTTTCGTGCCAATCCGACGAGGAATTCCGAAGAAAAAAAAATCCTCTGAAATTGAAACCGAAACTGAAACCGAAAATGAATTGCTTTAAATGCAACGGTATTTCGAGCAACGGCTTCTCTAGGTTCGTGAAAAAATTAGGATCAGGCGACGACGTCAACGCCACGCAACAACATCAATACTAAATAACAACATACAACATCAACACCACGCAACAACATCAATACTAAACAACAACATACAACAACATCAACACCACGCAACAACATCAATACTAAATAACAACATGCAACAACGTCAACACCATGCAACAACATCAATAATAAACAACAACATGCAACAACATCAACACCACGCAACAACATCAATACTAAACAACAACATGCAACAACGTCAACACCATGCAATATCACTCAACAACTTTCTTGATTGAACAACGACACCGAGGACAGCCAATAGCCTCATGCGTTTCGCAACCAACACCTTGCAACGACACATTTTCATCTCTTAATTTCAACATACAACAGAACCAGCACCGACAACATCCAAAAACATGCAACGACAGCAACAATAATAAACGGTGACGTGAAACGGAATACAAAGTCATACAAAAATAAAATAACTTAGACTAGAGACTTTCATATACAGACCCGAAGCAGCATACATAGACATACAATAACAACAACAACAGCAACAACAAACATACAAGGACATGAAAGTACATACCCAAACTTACTACAACAACAGCAACACCGACAACAACGACAACATTAACATACAACGACACACAACAACACGCAAAGCTAACCGCTGAGCACGCGTCCAAAGAATTTCGATGGATATCCTCTCTTAAGGACATCGCCTTGCGTCCGCAGGAGAAGGCAAAATGGGGATTGGAAAAAAAAAAACTGGAGAAATATTTAAAATAAAATATAATAAAATAAAATAAAGAATATAAAATATTAAATTATAAAATTAAATAAAATAAACTGACGATAAATTTAAGATAAACTGTGAAAGTCTCTCGTTGCTGCTGTTGAAGGAAGTTGCTGATAATGTTGTCGGTCTTGTTGTTGTTGTTGTTGCTCTTGTTGCCACTGATTCCTGTTGCAAATGTTGTTGAAGAAGATTGCTGATACTGTTGCTGGTGTTGTTGTTTAAAGTAGTTGTTGTTGTTGCTGTTGAGATGTTGTTGTTGTTGTTGTTGTTGTTGTGAAGGTCGAAATAATTTTCAGAAATATTTTCTAAAAAAAAAGAAAAATATTTTACTTTCACTTGAACAGAAAAGTCACGTCGTTCGATTATTCGTGTCGATGGAAAATGAAAATTGTTCGTTTTAACATTTCAAAATGGAATTAAAATTAAATTTAAATTTAATTGAAAATAATAAATTAAAAAAAAATATATATATATATATAAATAGAAATAAATATAAATAAATTCACCGAGTTAATAAGACCGAGTTAATTCGTGCGAAAAGACGAAATATTTATTTTTAATATTATTAATTATTTATGAAATATTTTATATATTTAAATAATTTCATAATTTAATTTTTAATATTTATTTAATTTTTAAATAAATAAATTAAATTAAATTAAATTCCAAATATCGTCCGCTCGTCTGGAATTACTCCTGGAAGAATCATTCGAGTGAGTATCAGCTGAAGTGATTTTATTTTTTTCAGAATTATTTTTTTATTATGGATTATTATTGTCTTCTTAATTATCCGACTGGTGAGTTATGATGATGATGATGATAACGGTGATGATGATGATGATGGTGATGATGACGATGATGATGACGATGATGAGGAGGAGAGGGAGGATGTTGAAGATGATGAGGATGATAATAATAATGACTATGCAGACGATGATGATGACGTTGACAACGTATACGACTATGATGATGATGATGATGACGATGATGACGACGATGGCGATGATAATGATGATGACGATGACGACGAGGATGATGACGTAATTATGACGGCCATGATGACGATTCCCAGGATGATATCGATTGGAATTAGGATGTCTGGCGATGACAATCCGAGTAATGATGATGAAAGCTTAGCCTTTGGCGACGATGATGATGGTGATGATGTTGATGATGACGATGATGGTGATGACGATGATGGTGGTGGTGATGATGATGATGATGACGATGACGACGACGATGACGTCGACATATACGATACGATGACTCAAGACATGAGGATGACAGACGTATAAATTCCATTAACAAAACATCCACGGAGGGGGGAAATGGACACGTGCTTGCGTGCGTGCGTGTGTGTGTTTGTGTGTGTGTTTTTGTGTGCTTGTGTGAGTTTGTGTTCCTCGTCCTGGGTTACATACGAGTGCGTGACGTCATACTTCCTGTAACCACCCGCACCTGGTTCGTTTGTAGCTGAAATATGATTGGACAAGATTGGTAGGTGATGATGATGACGACGACGATGAGGATGATAGTGAGGATGACATTAATAATGATGATGTCGATGATGACGATGATGATGACGGTGATGATGATGAGGAGGATGAGGATTATGGTGGTGGAGGTGGTCGGTGGACGGATACCAAGGGGATCTGGGCCTAAGAATGAGTGCTTTAAGAAAATGAAGAAGAAGAAAACCCGACAGTCGCCTGATCTGAACGTGTTAGACGGATCTTGATGGAAAAAGAGTGACGTCATCGATGACGTCATCGAACGAGTGACTCACGAGAGGGTGGGCACCTGGCTTGCCCCACCGCCCCGTGTGGCGACGGAGGCAGCGTGTCTCGTGAATAAATCGTGAATGAAGGATGGTGAGGAAGAGAGAAGGATGGTGAACTGGTTAGGTAGGTTTGGCAACAACCAGTTGGTTGTTGATTGAAATGAGGAGTGGTGTTATTGATTGGCGGTTTGACGGATACTTGACGTGACGTGACATAGCCATGACATCGTAATACTTTGTATCAATGACAGTATTTTTATCATCATCATCATCAGTCATCTCATCCCCATTACTCACTCTTCCTGTTCATCGTCATCGTCGTCGTCATCATCACCAACACCGTCACAACCATTTTCATCATCTGATGTCACCATCATCATAGTCATCATCATCATGACCACCATCATCGTAGTCATCATCGTCTCAACTCCAGCCGTTGTCATGGGACTTCTTTACCATATATTCATGAAAGATTTAAAAGATTTTCGGTTTAATTTTGCGATTTTTTTTGTTTAATTCCCGCAGAAT
>CM067538.1:6339277-6361777 GCA_034509925.1 Hirudinaria manillensis | reverse complement strand
TCAAAATAGAAAAATTTTCTTCCTTCATTTAACTTTCATTTATTTTAAAACGATGGGAAAAAATTTGCGAATTGAATTTTTCCTGAGGAATCGTTTTTGTCGTCGTTGAGAAATCATGAAAGCGTGGACGCTGTGTTCAAACGTTATCACGCGAAGGTAAACTTATAGAAAGAACGAAGATGGACAGACGGAACTGCGAACGAAGAGATGGATTGACGGACGGACGGATATACGAACGAAGAGACGGACTTATGGACGGATGGAGGACAGACTGAGGAACAGATGAGCGTACGTACGAGCGGACGGACAGATGGACGACCAGAGGTGAACATTTGGAAATGCTCGGAGTTAAATAATGAGAAATAATGAAAAGTAATTTTTATAAAAATATGCGAAGATCTAGAAAACTCGAAAGAAGATATTCGCTCGCCATCACTCAATCCGCAGGGACGTCTTTGGGTGTCGCGGTTATTTGGGCAGTCTGTTGTGGTTATTAGACGGATGAGACAGACGGACGGACGGATGATGGATGAGTGGGCGGACGGACGGATGGACAAAATGAAGAGCTATAATAGGTAAATGGATGTCTGGCTGGATAATGATAAGTGTATATGGATGGAAAGATGGACAGATAAACGGATAGACGGATGGACGGATGGATTAACGGATGAGCGCAAAGGAAAGGCACTTTGATGCGTCCAAGATTTCGTTTACGTCGTCTCACGTGATGTCCGGCAATCTCTCTTTTGAACTTTAATCTCCGTGACCTCTGAACCCGGGGTTGCAATCGATGGACGAGGCAGTAAAGAAGCAAAGACCTCCAAGGGTCGTCAGTTGATTGTTTGCAATTAATTAATTAATTAATTTTTAATTAACGCGCATTAAATATTGGTTATATTTTATTTATTTATTTGCTTATTTGTTTATTCATGTTTATTCCGTTATTAATTTTTGATTCTTGAAAGGTCAACCAATTGATATGAGTCATAGCTGAGCGATGGATAAATGGATTGATGGATGGATGGATGGACGGATGGACGGATGGATGGATGGACGGACGGACAGATAGATGGTTGATGGACGGATGGATGTATTGATGGCTAGTGTGGGAAACTTATCCTTGATAAAATATTCATGCAATTAGTTAATAATTTACTTTGAAATTATGAATATTTTAAGAAGCATCTAATCGATGTTATAAGGATAATGGCGTCGTCGGAACGACATCGGGCGATAATTTGGCTCGATTTCATCGGACATCCGGTCTTAGTTATCCTGTTAATTCCAAGAGGGCACTACGATCGGTATAACCATCGTCGTCGTCGTCGTCTTTGTCATCATCATCATCATCATCAACCTCGTCATCATCGTCGTCGTCGTCGTCACCGTCGTGATCATCATCATAATCGTCAGCAGCAACGGCAATCTCCAGACGGAAGCGTTGAGAAGCAAATGGAAAGATTGAGATGGAAACGAATCGCCATCATCGTCGTCGTCATCATCGCCATCGCCGTCGTCATCATCGTCGTGGTCATCATCACCGGAGGCATCCGTCGGCAGTTGCATTAAACGCCACGGACTAGGAGCCGATTCGAAGCCTCTACCGGCGTCGTTGATAAATGACCGAGACGTTAATCATGCCGACCGGAAATAATCCCGCTAATGGCAGGAAGTGCATGGCCGGCGGTCCGGCTTCGGCGATCCGACGGCCCGGATACGGTGGGCTCTTTGCATCTGGCTCGACTTTGGCATTTACATTTCAATGAGTCTGTTTTTTTGTTTTTTAAATGGTGACCAAATGAATCGCACGTCGCCGGACGGATGGATGGATGGATGGATGGACGATGGAGAGATGGATGGTTGGGTGAGTGAGTGAGTGGATGAGCGACTGAATGATTTGTCGGGTCCAAAGATGTATGGAGTTGGTTGAGAATGTCGATATTTCACATGAAATCCTGACTGATGCTTGTTGTAAGGAATGATGTGCTCATAAAGGCTGTTCTCATAAATAGCACGGATTAAGAGTTGGTGACACACGATCATTTTTCGTAGATGTTTGATAAAAAAATTGTAATATTTTCGGTTTATTTACTAAATAATAACGATATTATGATTCAATTCATCCTACTTTAATAATAATAATAATAATAATATATAATGATAAAGGGTCATAATTTCTTATAGCAAAATTTAGCCAACTCATTTTGGACTTGTTTTGTCAGTTTTATCAGGCAGGATTTGGATTAAGGTAGAACCGATATGGGGTCAGACTAGTATCTTGATGAGGTCTAATCAGGTTGAGGTAAGGCCAGGGTAAGGTCAGGGTGGAGTCTGGGCAGCAAAGAGTGGCGCCTTTGTATTGCCTTTTGCCTGTCACTTCTCCAGCATTCCAATTGCTTCCGGCTGGAAAGAGAAACTCATCAGCGTAAAGTCTTTTCTTTCAGACATTTGTTTTCATTTTGTTTTTCATCAGTTCTA
Organism: Hirudinaria manillensis; assembly: GCA_034509925.1. NCBI lineage: Eukaryota > Metazoa > Annelida > Clitellata > Hirudinida > Hirudinidae > Hirudinaria > Hirudinaria manillensis. Next base: position 6,359,299 of record CM067538.1, on the reverse strand, counting down.
CGGCCGTGCTGAATGTTAACGGGGCATTCTATTCTGTCCTGAGACAAAAGAAAAATAAACAGAGTAGTTTATACGACCAGGTTTGGTTTCGAAGCCCAGCATGGACTCTTAGGGCGCTACATAATCTCGGTCGGGCTCATCTACATAAATTGGCGCTAAATAAATTGAACTGCTTCCCATCCACGTCACTAATACGACCGCCGTCATCAAATCATCACCATCGTCACACAACAACAACATCATCATCATCATCATCATCATCATCATCATCATCATCATCATCACCATCAACACCGACAACACCAACGGCAGCAACAGCAATTACATCATCGTCATCATCATCAACACCACCAACAACAACAAAAACAACAACACTTTAATCTGCGAAAGGCTTTCCAAGGCCGCAGTCGATTAAAATGTTCAACAAACTTCGGGCTTCTTCATCATCATCATCATCATCATCATCATCATCATGTTCTTCTTCTTCTTCCTCATCCTCACTTTCATCATCATCTTCCTCCTCCTCCTCTTAATCCGACAAGCTGTGAGTCCTACCATCCGTTCGTTCGTTGGAACAGAATCTGCGTCGATGCTGGTGTATGTTTGGGGAGTTTGGTGGTGGTCTGGGTGGATTTCGTTCGTTTGGGTGGCCGTGAGTGAGTGGGTGGGTGGATGGTTGGTTGATGGATTGAATTAATTTTCTACTGAAGTGAGTTACGTCACTTCGAGAGATAGAAAAGGAGAGATAGGAATAGAAGGAAAGAAAGAGAGAGAGAGAGAGAGAGAGAGAGAGATAGGAATGAGATAAAAAGATAGAGGAAAAAAGTAAACAGAACGAATGAATGGATGGATAAAAAGAAATGAGTGAGGATTGAAAGACAAGAAGAGGGATGGAAGAGTTAAAGATTGCATCTCAGAGAACGAGGGATGAGCGGCTATTTTTGGAAATCTAATAGATGTCGTGAGCGACGATGACGACTCTAGTGATGACGGCGCGACGACGACGACGGCGATGATGATAATGATCATTGCCCGTGACGACGAAGACAACGACGAGGAGATGACTACGTCAAGGTAGGATGTCAGGGAGATAAGATATCTCGTGACGTGCCGGACAAAAGTGTGGCATGTCAACTCGGAAGGGGATGAATTTACCACGTGACGTCACATACGCATCGGTGGCACGTGACCCGAACCGCCACTACCCTTCCAACCCACTCCAACCACCCACTCCCCTTCTCAACCACCCACCCACCCCTGGGAGAGTCCGTGGCAGACCAGAAATCATTGCCGGGATTGCGCGCGGGATTGAGACGTCCACTCGGTATAATAAAACGTGAGCAGGAAAATATAAAATCGCAATTTTAAATGAAAATTAATTATTTATATTTGTAAATTATTAAAAATGTAAAATAAAATGCTGGAGAAAAAAATGTGAAGCAACGATTTCAAATAGAATTATAATAAATTTTGAATAAATTATTATTATTATTGTTATAAAATAATTACTTATAAATATTAAATTAGTTTTCAATTCTTTGATCACACGGTAAGTGCTTCGTCTTCCAGAAGAAGACAACAATGACCCAACAACATTTTTTTTGCCATTTTTGACACAAAAATAGTTTTTAAGTTTACGAAAAATAAAAATAAAAATTATTAATTTTTTTTATTATTTTATTATTTATTATTTTCCAATTATTTTCCATTTTTGATTATTAATTGGAAAAAAATTGGTGATTTTATGCTGTAATTCTATCGACTTTAAACAGCTCGTCAGAGATGTAGTCCTTTATGTAGCGCCACGTGGCGGTATAAACTGGGACTCGAACGTACCAACAGCTTCCCGCAAATTCCATAGTATAATTATTATAATAATTAATTAATAAGGATAATAATAATGATGATGACGATGGCGGTGGTGATGATGATGATGATGATGATAACGATAATAATAATAATAATAATAATAATAATAATAATAATAATAATAATAATAATAATAATAATAATAATAATAATAATAATAATAATAATAATAATAATAATAATAATAATAATAATAATAATAATAATAATAATAATTAAAACAACATTTCACACGACGGCACAATAACATTAACTCTTATAACTTCACGATCTCCCACGGAAAATGTCAAAATATGTGAAAGGAATTAAATGTTTTTAAACAAACGTATTTAAGTCTCAGAGAAAATGTTTTCCTTCCTGAAAAACACATCCTTTAAATTGAATTTTTATTTTTATTATTTTTTTTATTATTTTTATTATTTTTATTATTTTTTATTATTTTTATTATTTTTTGCAGATAAAATTCCGTTTTAAGCTTGGACTAGAATTTGGACTTTTTAACTTGATTAAACTCAGAAATGTAGAAAATCTAAAGAAAGTAAATAAATAAATAAATTAATAAACAAATAAATAATAATAATAATAATAAATACATAAATAAATAAATAAAGATCTTACGAATCGAGACAAGACCTTGGATTTTAAAATCCAAAACAAATTTTTTAAATTTATTTATTTTTTTCACGAAATATTAAAAACAAAAGGTTTTATTTGTCGAAATTCCAGTAAAATTTTTGGGGTTATATGGCACTTTATATTAATTCCTAATTTATTAAATTTTAATTATAAAATAATAACAACGACAATAATAATAATAATAATAATAATAATAATAATAATAATAATAATAATAATAATAATATTAATAATAATAATAATAATAATAATAATAATAATAAAAATAATAACGATAATAATAAGAATAATAAAAAATAATATTAATAATAATAATAACAATAATAATAACGATAATAATAAGAATAATAAAAAATAATTATTAATGGCGACTTTGTAGAGATCTTCCTGCAGTCACTTAAGAGCACTCAGTAGTTCTCTGGGATCTGCTTAAAAAAAAGGAAATGATTTCAAGGAAAACGATGACGATGACGATGATGACGACGATGATGATGACGACGACGATGATGACGATGACGATGACGTTGCGGTTAGTTATGACGCCGGCGGTAGTCTTGTTAATCAAGTTGCTCAGCAATCAGCTTCTTGTTTTGGGGCACCGTGACGTGACACTCACAAAATGACGGTGGAATTTGAAATATTGCTGGACTTAAGTCATGACTTTGAATGGCTTTGAATGACTCCGGTTTCCATGTTTTCGTCGACCATGGATGGAGAACAAAGGCTGAAGAGGAGTTGTATTTTAAATAAATAAATAAATAAATAAATAAATAAATAAATAAATAAATAAATAAATAAATAAATAAATAAATAAATAAATAAATAAATAAATAAATAAATAAATAAATAAATAAATAAATAAATAAATAAATAAATAAATAAATAAATAAATAAATAAATAAATAAATAAATAAATAAATAAATAAATAAATAAATAAATAAATAATGAATGAATAAATAAATAAATAAATTAGCAAATAAATAAATAAATAAATAAATAAATAAATAAATAAATAAATAAATAAATAAATAAATAAATAAATAAATAAATAAATAAATAAATAATAGTAAATAAATAAGTAAATAAATAAATAAATAAACAAACAAGTAAGTAAATAAATAAAAAAATAAATATTCCATCTGGAAAATCTCCTGTGAGTTCGTTGTTGTTGCTGTTATTATTGCTGTTGTTGTTGTTGTTGTTCTTATTGCTGTTGTTGTCCTACGTATATATTTTTTTTTACCTGTTTTTCCCCACTTTGAATTATTAAAATTTGAAATTATTTCCGTAAAAAAACAAAAAACACGAGAGAAAAGTTAAAAAGTCGAAAATTTGTTGAAAATTTCATATCGGCCTCAACGTGCCCCCCCAGGCCACCCAAAAGCGAAGTTCAGACGTTTGGCCAAAATAGAATTTAAGTTACTGAAGCCCCTTCTGAGACGATAACAGTCTTTACGAGGGACTGTTTTTGGTCAACAATATGGCCGTTTAATATTGCCGGAAGTCGTCCGGTCATTAGGCGGCAAAGTGGTGGGTGGGTGGAGTGTGGTGTGTGGTGTTGGGTGAGCTGGGTGGAATGTGTGGTGTGTGGGCTATACTCGTCTGCTCGGAGATGAAGTTTAGCACCCGAATCTTCTGCGTTTCTCGGCGCTTGTTGCGTCTCTATTATCGTCCGCGTCGCATTCCGCGCTCGCCAGTCAATGGGTCGTTAATGATTTTTTTAAAGAGTTATTTTTTTTGTGGCTCGGTTTCGGTTGGGTTTAGTAGAGAAAAGACCTTTCATTTATTTGACTGTTGGAGAATAACTGGTAATTTCTGAAGAGGAAAAGAATTTCAACAAAAACCAATTTCACTCACTCACTCACTCACTCACTCACTCACTCACTCACTCACTCACTCACTCACTCACTCACTCACTCACTCACTCACTCACTCACTCACTCACTCACTCACTCACTCACTCACTCACTCACTCACTCACTCACTCACTCACTCACTCACTCACTCACTCACTCACTCACTCACTCACTCACTCACTCACTCACTCACTCACTCACTCACTCACTTACTCACTCCGGTGGGCAATTGGGGAAGCGTGGCGCCGAAATTGCGACATGGGTGGCATGAATGTTTTATGCAAGAATTAATAAAGAACGAACTCGGCTTCATGTAACTCCGCCCAGCCGTCCATGTTAATAGATTCTTTGCTTTTATGTCTATGCTTCCGGGTCATGCTTTTCGGTTCTTTGTTTATTATTTTTCCACCCTCTCTGGACGAAAATAGAGGAGCATGGGTAGCAGATCGATGGACGGAGGACGGATGACATGGAACTGATGGATGGAAAGAAGAACCCCGGTGAATGACAGAATAACGGTTGAACGATTGGTCGCCATTGGGCGTCCGTGTCCACTTGTGAGGCGAGAGTTTATAGCTCCTCGTAACTTGAGTTGCCGATGTGCACCGGTTGCACTCGGGATGCATGGAGAGATGGTAGTTATGGTGGGTAAGAGGATGGATTGGGTGAGTGGATGGGTGAGTGGCTGAGTGAGTGGGTAGTCTGTTGAGTGAGCGGGTGGATGAGCGGATTGGACGAACAGAGCGATTTCATTGAAGCGCGACGATTTAATTGTTTTTGAATGATTAACTTCGGATTCTTCAGAGGCCATTAATGACGAAACGAAAAATGGATGAAAGAATGAATGGATGACTGAACGAAGTGGTGGGCGGATAGACAGACAGATTGATAGATGGATGAATGAATTGATAAATGAAAATAGTAATGTTTCAGCTGCATTTACGACTGTCGATGAATGGATTGGTGAATTGGTTGATCAATATTGGCTGGATGGACGTAGGGAAAGAAGAATGGATAGATGGAGGGACGGATGGACGAACGAACAAACGAAAGGACGGATGGGCTTTGGAATGAATGCTAATGAATGAATGAAATTCATGGCATGGAAGTTTAAAACGAAGATGACTTTATGCAATTGCCTGCCATTTTTTCTGATCAGCATTCGCAATGAAGCGACTTGTCAAAACAATTACCTCACAGTTTTTCTGTCATTTGGAAATTATTTATGCTCTATTATTTCCCTCCGTCCATCCAACCACTCGTTGGACAATTCATTCATTCATTCACTCACCATCCCTCCGTTTATCCATTCATTCAATCATTCATTCATACAATCACTCATTCATTTGCACATCCATTCCACCATCCGACTACACATCTATTCATCCATGTGCCCACTCACTCATTCATCCATTCACTTAACTTTTCATTCATTCATCCATCTATTCATTCATTCGCTCATCCATCTATTCACTCATCCATCCATCCATCCATTCATTCATTCATTCACTCATCCATTCAGAGAGCCTCAAAGGCCGATGATGATGATGATTGCGATCCTAAATGAAGGAAGGACTGTAGTTCCCTCCTTATCGATTAAGTGTCCCTTTGAATTCCCTCGTCGTGGGTTCGTGTGGGGAGCTCCTAATAACGTGTTAAAATTATTACCCAACCCTGCGTTCCCTCGGGGCATTCGGGCTTCGTCGTCGTCGCCGCCAGCGCCATCGTCGTCGCCGTCGTCGTCATCAACAGCGCTATCAGCTAAGGTCTGAATCATCATCAATCAATTTTGATTTTCCAATTTTCGAACTCTTCCCGTTCTATCCATCATTATCACCACCATCGCAGTCATCATCATCACCACTACCAGAACCACCATCGCAGTTATTATCACCACCATCGCAGTCATCATCATCACCACTACCACAACCACCATCGCAGTCATCATCATCACCACTACCACAACCACCATCGCAGTTATTATCATCACCGTTGCTGACATCATCACAAGACGCAGTCGTTGTATAAATGATCGTTTACATAATGAGGGCTCACGTGATGATGACGACAACGACTTCGTTGATGATGTTGATGTGATGATGATGATGACGGTGATGATGATGATAATATAGGCCATCTTGTTTTATGACGTTCTAATCACGTGTCCTTTTTGCCACCAATCACGTGATTGGGGGAAAAGGGGGCGTGGCCTGATTAAAGCACCCTTGAATTGATTGGAGGTCGATGTTAAGCGCTTTTTAGCTTCGAATTTAATTGGCTCGTTGCATGTCGTCTGCTTAAACTTTTCCCGCCGAATTAACCGTCCGACCAATCAGTAATTGAGAAGTACGAATGCCGAATGCTATTGGCTCTTGGAATTTCAATGGGAATTAATTTTTAATGAATTTAAAATTGTCTAAAAAGCTACGAAATTTTGAAAAGAAGCGGTTTATTATCAAGGTATCACTATTCATGTATCACCCTCCAACTTTCATTTTCCTATCTTTCCAAACCATCTTTAAAAACCAATCTTTCCAAACTTTGATTCCCAATCCTCATCACATACGTCCAAACTCTTTTCTTACCGCACGCAACGACACAAGCTTTTTTGGTTTTCACCACGTTCGACCCTTCTGCCCTTTTGCCTGGTCTCCTGACCTCTGCAAGGTCTGAGCTCTGGCGGAGCGTGCGTGACTCTGAACCCGTCGTACGTGTTGATCCGAGAAAGCGACCGGCAAAAGCCACTGGAGCGTGACTGGAACGTTATGAAGGCAATCAGGTTGATTGCTTGCCGTGGAACCAGTGCCAGATACGAGACTCTCCTGGCAAAAAAAATTCCTGCTTCCTTGCTTCCACCGTGAGGTGACCTTGGGTTAGAAAGATGGTCGAATATGGGGGAAGAGGAATTGTAGGGGGGTTTGGGTGCCTTGGAATGTGAGTGAATGAGTGACTTTGGGTCAGAGAGATAAACAAATGTAGAAGGAAGAGGAATTGTAGAGGGGTTGGGTGCCTTGGGCTGGTCCACCCCCAGAAAAGGTGAGGAATGCGCAAAAAAAAAATTGAGCCATAATTAAAAAATTGATAATAATTTTGATGTCAAAGCGCACGGATGGGGCGACGGATGGATGGATGGAGAAATGGAGGCGAAGGAAGAATGAATGACGATCATTCGGTTGTGAGTTGAGGAGTGTGCAACGGAGATAAATTTAAAAGTCATTCAAAATAATATATTATAAGTACAATAATAATAATAATAATATGATGTCAAAATAATAATAATAATAATTAAAATTCACCACAAACGCCGATAATTATGAATGCAATTCACCTATCTACGATTATATGTAATTAAAATTATTACATCGATTTTTAGCAAATTAATCATATTTTTCAAAGTTTATTCAGTTAAAAATATAAAGAATTCTTGATTGTTAAGGGAAATATTATTCGATAAATTGTAGTTTTTATTTATGAAAGAGTCATGCATTCGAATGTCTTCAAGGAATGAATGAATTTTATGCCAATCTTTACTTCATTGTTTCTGAGAAATCATTATCTTTGGAGTTAACTTTTCAATCACAGAAGAATGAGACTTCGAGGCATTGATTGATTGATTGATCGATCTATCTATCGATTGAGTGAGTGAGTGAGTGAGTGAGTGACTGAGTGAGAAAACGAGCGAATGAACGAATGATCGTTCTTACTGGAATGGATGAAAATGCGTTTTAAAAGATCAGCTGTTTTTCTGGATTCCTTTTTTTTTGCAGAGAAAATTCAGGAAGTAGCCGGAAGTGGTGCACATGCGTCTGGAGGAAGATGGAAAGAGCATAAGCAGCGAACGAAGGAGCGAGCGAAAAAAAAGAAAGCACAAAAACAAAGAAATGCGAGTTTAAATTACGCTGCAGCTGGCAACAGAGCGATGGGGAAAGTGCTTTACATGCTTGGGTGGGGCAAGCGAGGTGTTTTCGAAAGCGAAAGTAGTTTTTGCTGTAATTTCCTAGCAGGAATAGCGGTCGGAGAAGTGACAAATCATATGAAAATGGAGAATGTTAGAAGGGACTGTGAACGTCATAAATTTATTTCAAATTTTTGTTATTTTATGTAATCATCATCCTCACCAACGCCTTCACCATCGTCATCTTCGTCGTCGTCGTCATCAGCAGCATCATCGTCATGGCAACATAAAGAAATTTAAAAACAATTTTTTTTTTAAATCAATAAAACATTTAATTTCACTCAACAAAAGAATGAAATCCATCTGAATTTTCGGTTTTATTCAATTTTATTTCTCAAATTCCTTCATAAGTTTCTTACAGGATTTGAAAGCTGTAATGGATGGATGGATGGTTGGTTGGATGGATGGATGGATGGATGGAGGAACGGATGGACGGATGGATGGACGGACGGATGAACTGAAATGAATTTCGTCATAAATTTTTTAAGGCTACGTTGTCATGGAAACCGATGGAATAATTATTGTTGCTGCGGTTGTGGCAACAATGTTTTCACTTTACCCAACGTCGCTAGTGCTATCTCATGACATCGCACTGACAGCGATTATCATCGTCATCGTCGTCGTCGTCTTCATCGCTGTTGTTATTATTTTCGTTGATGCTGCTCTTGTTGTTGTTGTTGGATATGAACCTCTATTGCTTTTCCATCAGCAGTTATTGTTGTTGTCGTCGTCGTCGTCGTTGTTGTTGTTGTTGTCGGGTACTTCGTGCGTGCAACCCTGTAATCCAATGTTTAATAGAAATTGACTTAAATCGTTGTTTATGCCACCATCGGAAGAAACGGTTTCGTCGGAGGAAGGAAGGATGGACTGGTGGATGGATTGATATTGGGATAGATGGTATAGTGAATGTAAGGATGGATGGATGGATGGATGGATGGATGGATGGATGGATGGATGGATGGATGGATGGATGGATGGATGGATGGATGGATGGATGGATGGATGGATGGATGGATGGATGGATGGATGGATGGATGGATGGATGGATGGATGGATGGATGGATGGATGGGTGGATGGATGGATGGATGGATGGATGGGTAGATGGAGAGGGGTGGGAGTGGATTTAATAGATGGGTGGACTGAAATGAAATTACCAAGAGATCATCAATTCATTCGGTAGATGTGTTGATTTATCTACGGACTGAAAATCGATATATGAATGGATAGAAAGATGGATGGTCGAATGGACGGACGGGCGGACGGATAGACGCACTGACGGATGGATGGATGGATGGACAGACTGATGGACGGATGGATGATAGGAAAGAGGAAGCATGCGTAGGTGGAGCCGGCAGTAAAGCAAAATAGAGAAAACTTGATGAAAAGTGAGGGTTGTTTACAGTGTTACTCCGGGTCAAAAATAACCTCTCGGGAAAAACCGTAAATTTCCATAAACGGAGCGGGCAGCTTGTAAATCCGGCGAACAATTGATATAAGAGGGTGGACGCTCGCTCGGCCGTCGCCGGGCCACCTCGCGGCCAGTCTCGGGGCCAACTTCGGGCCACCTCTATTACTTTTCCATCAAGTGCTGAATTTCTTTTTACGCTGCCTCAACGTGGTGTCGACTGGTTCATGGTGAAGATTCACGACGTCTATATCTGAAGTGAGGGGGTTGAAGAGTGGGGTTTTGGGGGAGTTTCTACCCTTGGGTTTGCTGGGGGGGGGGAGAGTGGGGTGAAGTGAGGTGGAGTTGCTTGAGGGGGGAGAATGGCTTCAATGACTTCTTATTTGCTTCTTTTTTGTTACTTATGCTTGTTAATGGAGGACATGCGCTACGTGAACGTGATGACGATGACGAAGACGATGGATTTGGCGGCGGCGATGACAATGACGATAATAAATAGTCATGACGCGTGATTGACATCGACAGTTTTTTTTATTTATTCATTTATTTATTTATTTATTAATTTATTTATTTTGTGACCGTATAAATCGAAATCGACGGCGACTGATGACGACAATGACGATGACGACGATGATAACGATGATGTCAAGGACGATGACGACGACGGTGTAGCCGAGAAATCGGGCCGAGAACATGTGGCAGAGAATGGAATGTCAATAAGTCGCCGTGGAAGTCACTTCAACCCCTGCTTCCAGTTTATGCGGAAATGCCACTTTCGAGCGCCGTAAACAAGCATCTCTGCGCGCATGCGCCGCTACCTTCCGGATTGTCCGCAGAAATTATCGTCATCATCACCGTCACCATCATCATCATCATCATCATGGTCTTAATCTTTTTTTTAGCGTCATGGCAACATTGAAACCTGCGTATCATCGTTATCGTCATCGTCAGCATCGTCGTCGTCGTCGTCGTCGTCAGGCCGTTGGACATGGCTGCCGCATCGTCATCGTCATCACGTGGTCAGACCTCAGCGTGATGATGATGATGATAACAATCACCGCAAGTTCACTCAAACGATAACAAAGCATCACCTCGGAATGACCGATTGACAAAAGCCGCATCATCACCACCATCATCATCATCATAACCGTCATCGCCAACATCATCATATATCATCATCATCATAGTCATCATAATCATCATCAACGCCGTCGTCGTCGTCATCGCCGTGAAAATAAATGCTTTGTTCTTCTCATTTCTGTTGCATTTGCTGGTGGTGGTGCTGTTGTTGTTGTTGTGTTGTTGTGATGACCCTCACTTAATCATGAACATCACAATAGCTTCCTATTGTTGTTGTTGTTGTTGTGATGACCCTCACTTAATCATGAACATCACAACAGCTTCCTATTCTCACTTTTGACGGTGACGGTGATGATTGTGATAATAATAGTGACGACGATGATGATGATGATGACGACGAAGCTGATGATGATGATGATGATTCAGGTGGCAGGGGTTAATGACGTAATAGCAGCAATGACTTTTACCTCGAGTGGCGATAAACGGAAGCCGTTCGAAAGGATAGAGAGACCGAATAGAAGTGGATGAATGAAATATCTATTTGTATCCATGACAACGACTTGTATACAACGACTGGAATATGAAATCGATGCCCGTCATCCTTCCATCATCATCGGATCATTCCATTTGTCCGCGTCTCTATTCTCTGGCTGTCCATCTATTTTTAGATCTCTGCCGTCGTCGTCGTCGTCGTCGTCATCATCATCATCATCATCATCATCATCATCATCATCATCATCATCATCATCATCATCATCATCGTCGTCATCATCATCGTCGTCATCATCATCATCATCATCATCATCATCGTCATCATCATCATCATCATCATCATCATCATCATCATCATCATCATCATCATCATCATCATCATCATCATCATCATCATCATCATCATCATCATCATCATCATCATCATCATCATCATCATCATCGTCGTCGTCGTCATCGTCATCATCATCATCATCATCATCATCATCATCATCATCATCATCATCATCATCATCATCATCATTATTGGATGAATTCGCTCAATGGAAACCTTATCCATGCACGCGTCAGTGAGGAGGCTTAACATTACCCAAGCTTTCCACTCTGGAAATGATGATGATGATGACGATGATGATGACAACGAAGACGACGACGATGATTGGATACAATTAGTGGTCTTTGATATTCTGGTCGTTTCAAAGATATTTGATGGTTATAAGACGGCGCCATCACCATCATCATCATCATCATCATTACCTGGAGAAGATCAAGGGAGGATTGGTTTACTTCCGGCGCCGTCATCGTCATCATCATCATCATCATCATCGTCGACGTCATCGTCATCATCAGCAACATGATCGCATCAATTTCCAGGCAAGTTCTTACGGTTGTTTGTCCGTCCGTTCGAATTAAATCTTACGTCCTCTCGAGTGAAGAGACGATGACGACGACGATGACGTTGACGATGATGGTTATAAGACGAAGATGGTGGTGGTGATGAAGATGACGATGATGGCGGAGGCTGGATATTACGATGCCTAGTTGTGACGTTGTGACGTTGTGATGGTTCGTGTACATCAAAAGTTACTTTTCTACAGGACTTGGGATTTGACGCTCGACTGATGAAACACAAAGAAGTCACGTGAAGGAGACGAAAGTGAAACTGGATAGAATCTCAGAAGATGCTGACGTTGGAGCTGGTAATGGAATTTCCAGGAGAATCGTTTTGTGGTGGCTGTGGTGGTGGTGGTTGTGGTGGCTGTAGTGGTGATGGTAGTAGTTATGGTAGCTGTGGATGTGGTGATGATGATGATGATGGTGATGGTGACGGAAGTTAATGAATAAAAAAAAATATTCTAAAAAAATCATTGAACATGTAATCATCTTCATCGTCGTCGTCGTCGTCGCTGTCGCCATCATCATCGTCGTCATCCTCCTCCTCCTCGTGTTCGTCACTTGAATAAAGAAAACGTTGAGCGAAATATCTTTGCACTTCTTGCAAAACCACCTCCGAACCATGGTAATCGCTCGAGCGGAACGGAAAAATGAGGCCGAACGTGGAAAAGTTGAAAAGCAGTCAACCGTGACCATCCAGGAAATTGTGGATCGAAATTCGTTTTGTTTTGAATTTTTTTAATTTTAAATTTTGATGTTTTTACCATCAGCTGGAGTGTACGGATTGCTTTGGAGATGTTTAAAATTGAACACGTTAATGAGAATAATAATAATAATAATAATAATAATAATAATAATAATAATAATAACAATAATAATAATATATATTATTAATAGTTTTCCTATTGTTGTTGTTGCTGTAATTTCGGTTATATTCTTTTATTTTATGTGACAAAAAAAATGTAAATGCTGAACTCGTCGATGCAGGGTCAGTCCAATCTGTGCCCCTCAGTCCCATAATGGAATCGTCCATACCACCTCTACCTTACCACCCCCTTCGTACTCCCTCACCATACCACCATTAACCAAACCACCCCCCTATCACACCACCCTTACCACGCCCCTACCACACCACCCTTACCACAACCCTACCACACCACCCTACCACACCACCCTTACCACGCCCCTACCACACCACCCTTACCACAACCCTACCACACCACCCTACCACACCACCCTTACCACAACCTCTTCACCATACCACCCTTACCATACAGGCAGGATTGAGGCTGTACCTCCCAACCCAGGTTGCAATGGAACAACCCCTGGATTTACATTCGTTCACGCGACAACTTAAAATGTCCTTGGTTTGTGACCGGTTTCCTAAATTTATTTAAAATAACTTTTTAAGTCCTTGTCCTTCATGAATAATTTATTGATGGCTCATTAATAAATTAAAACCGTAGGCTTAGCCATTAAATCCCCCTTGAATAATTTATTAATGAGGTCGTTAATAAATTGAAACGTTCAGCTTTCCTATTCCATGATTGATTTCATTGACCAACGTTTGTTCCATTGAAAAACTGATGAATATTTAAATGCGCTTCTTGCTTCAACAAGGTCATTACCATAAATTATTCAAAACGTCTCTCTCTCTCTCTCTCTCTGTCTACCCTCTTCCAGTATATTAACATAACATAACAGTCAGAATGATATCATAATAATTTATGCAAATGAGCTCATCAATATCGTACTGTAGTCTGTAGTCGTTCGTTCGATTCGTAAAAAAGATGATTAACTGAGGTTCATTTGACGTCCTTGAACTCGGATCAAGACAACAGGTCGACGAAGAATTTAATAGTGAAATAATAATAATAATAATAATAATAATAATAATAATAATAATAATAATAACAATAATAATAATAATAATAACAATAACAACAATAATAATAACAATAATAATAAAAATAACTTTAATAATAATAATAATAATAATAATAACGGGTGATCTCGGGCCCTAGTGCGGACACTAAACTTTGGAGAGGCCGTCGGAATATTGTTGTTTGTGTTTTAGGTGTGAGGCCGAGAAAATAAAATAAAAAAAAAATAATAAAAATAACTTTAATAATAATAATAATAATAATAACAACAATAATAATAACAATAATAATAAAAATAACTTTAATAATAATAACAATAATAATAAAAATAACTTTAATAATAATAACAATAATAATAATAACAATAAATACGTTTCGAAGCGATTCACTCAATTCCGTGAGTTCAAAAAGTTGAGCTGCCAACGATGCGACGAAAAAGAATAAAAATTGAATGCTTTCCACGACCACAAAAGACTTGTTCCGTGCAGTATAGGACGACTTTTAAGAATGATGTCCGAGAGAGAGAGAGAGAGAGAGAGAGGGGGGGGGTTGGGGAGTGAAAAGTGAGGAGCCAGGAGTGAAGGATGAAGAGTGAGACAAACAGAGGAGTGAAGAGTGCAGACGGAAGTTTTGTGATCCAGAAAGAGCGAGAAAGAACGAGATTGGGAATGAATAAAGCTTTTGGTCGAAAGTTACAAATCATTTCACGTTTGAAAGCTCCGTATTTTGCAGTTTCCTTCCCCATGTTCCTGGAATTTGTTGCTGGAAGAGTGTAACTGTTGACTGGAAAATATGCCGCCTGTGTTTGCTTCCGTCTGCTACGGTTTTATCACCGTTAAATTGTAATATTTATGGCATAAAACATTTCAATTTTTCTTAATTATTAACTTAATATTAAGAAACTTTGGACGAGCTTAAATTCCAATATTTGCGACGTGGCGAATTGAAGCTGAAACCCTTGTGGATAATCTATGGATTTATTTGCCTCATCGTATTTCCTGTGTTTTTTGGTTTCGTTTTTTTTTTTGCTTTACCGTCATTTATCTGTAAATTAACGAAATATAATCAAATATTACACTTATAAATATTAATAAAAATTAAAAACTATTACTATTATAATTATAAACATAAATAAAACACGATTAATGCATAATGCACTCTCTACCGGTCATCAACAAAACTAGCAACATTAAATGTTGTCCGAAAGTGACAACAAAAATGGCTTCAACCTGCAACAATCATCATCATCATCATCATCGTCGTCGTCATCGTCGTCGTCATCGTCATCGTCGTCATCGTCATCGTCATCATCATCGTTATCGTCGTCATCATCATCATCATCAGCCGCAGCAGCAGCAACAGCGCCGCCGAGCGTCAAGCGTTGCACTGAATTTTAGATTTAAAACTGAGGACGTGGTTGATGGAAAAACATGAATACGTCTTGAGGTGAACGTCACAGAAGATCAAAAAATCATAATTCAGACGAGGAATGGAAAGTAATTTGGGGAAAAATAATAACAATAATAATAATATAAAAAAAAACGCGTCCGAATGTGAAGGCCCTGGAATTTAATGGAATTTAAGAAATAAATAAATACAAATAAATAAAGAAGTAAATAGATAAATAAATAAGTAAATAAATAAATAAATAAAATGCTTGCGTCGGAGACTCCAAAAGTATTTTGTTTTAATATGGAATACTTGATAGAAGAGAAATGAATTTTCAAATCAGAGATTTCAATTTATTTTCCTTTTTCCATCTTTTCTATTTTATTTCGTTTTTAAATTCAAAAACAAGAAAAAATAAACATTTTTATCGGAAAAAGTGAGGGAAAAGAAAAAGATTGTCGAGAATTTAAGACGGCACGGGCTCAGTCTTCCTCCGCCATCTTTAAATTCAAGGGGACCGACAAGGAGATGCGAAAACTCATTTTTCGCTCGCTTAATCGGCCATTTCTCGGCATTTTCCGGCATAGATATGAAATTTTAAGATGGCGACCAATGATAAAAAAGAATTCCTGACAAATCGATGTGGAATCTTAGGCTGAAGCTTTCATTTTTGAATGAATACTACGACCTAAAAATGGTCATAAAAGATCAATTCGTGGCTAAATATGAATATTTTATGGAAACATCTTCGGTCAAATATTACCTGGACGATAATTTAAGTTTAATTCAAAAATTCCTGACAAAAAAATAAAAATAATACAGACAAACGGTGCGATTAGTGGATGTATGGACGGACGGACGGAGTATTGACGGACGGATGGATGGATGGATGGCCGACCGATCGAATGAACGAAAAAAAGTGACGACAGATGAAGAAAGACATGGCATCGACTCATGACAAAGATAAGAAAGTGAGAAATCAACAGAGAGACCATAGATAGATAAATTCCTGACAGCATAGATTGAGAAACACCACAAGATAATGTCGTCGGGAAGAAAAAACTCCATGACGAAATATTCCTACCACGTCCAGGGAGAGACAGAGAGAGACAGAGAGAGAGAGTGAGGGATGGAGAGAGAGAGACGAAGAAGAAGACGACGACGATGATGGTTATGAGGACGACGACGACGATGATGATAACAACAACAGCAGCACGACCTTGAGATATTCGCAGGCATCTATCTCCTAGCGCATGGAAACAACACTCAGAAATTCTGAAAAAAAAAATTATTTTCTCAATTGTTGATGAACAAAAAATTGAAACAAAAAAGCCAAGAAAGTCAGCAGACGTGTAACTTTTGGCGGCAAAAAACAAGACGCGATCTCAAACGTGGTGGGCTTGTTACACCGTTACAAATGAGTCCCGATGTCCAAGCAAGATGCTGCTCAAATTAATCATTTCAGCTGTGCACTCACTCACCCACTCACTCACTCACCCACTTACTCACCCATTCCCTCACCCACTCACTCACTCACCCACTTACTAACTCACTCACTCACCCACTCATCCACTTACTCACTCACTCACCCACCCAACCATCCAACCTCCACTCACTCAACCATTTTGGCGGATGACAAAAGTATGATTCCGAGGAGGAAGTTATTTGAAAGAAATACATTCGACCACGTGTTATTGAATTCTCCACAGCAGACATATTGAGCTCCAGCGACTTTGCGGAAGAATGAGTGAATGACTCGATGGGTGGGTGAGTGAATGAGTGAGTGAGTGGGTGGGTGAGTGAGTGGGTGAGTGAGTGGGTGAGTAAATGGGTGAGTGAGTGGGTGGTTGGGATGTTCGGTGAGTGCATTGTGGGGTGAGTGAGTGAGTAGATGGGCGGATTGCTGAGTGAGAGAATGAGTGCATGGATGAGTGGATGAGCTGGTGGATGGATGGATGGGCGAACGAGCGGAGGAGTAACGTAGCGTCGATGAAGGCGAAAAAAGTCCGAGTTATTTATAAATCTTAAGGATTTTCCGAGAATATTTTCTCTTCTTTCTAAATAAACGGTCATCGATTTAGTGGGATGAATTCCTTATCGCCTAATCTCTCCTTTCCCTTTGATGATGATGATGATTGTGATGATGATGATGATGATGATCATAATGATGATGGTGGTGATGGTGATGATGATGACGATGACGACGACGACAAGGATGGTGGTGGCGGTATTGGTGGTGGTGGTGGTGACGGAGACGATGGGAAAAACAATGGAAAAAATCAATAAGCGTTGATTGGCAACTCAAGAGCATTCACCAACGTCGTCGTCGTCGTCATCGTCACCGCCGTCGTCCAATGCATCGTCAGTTCCAGCCCTGTGCGGGGAATCTCCGAGGATAATTTAAAATTCTCAGGTGGAGGTCCCTTTTGGAATGTTTTAATGCTGGAATAACTACCGTCATTCGTCATTCGGACTCCGTTAATGCTTCTTTACTTCATCCACGTCGTCATCATCGTCGTCGTCGTCGTCATCATCATCGTCGTCATCGTCATCGTCAATATCATCATCATAAAATCGTCATAATCACGTGTGTTTCAACTGCAGAAATCTCAACGAAAACTCAACCAACCAAAACCTCTCGACTCAACGACCAGTCCCTACATTAACCACCGTCTGCAGCTGCAACAACAACATCGACGACGACAAAAGCAGCAACGACTCCAACAGCAACAACAACAACGACTGTCTATGGACGATGACTTTGCGAAATGAGTGAAAGATTCATCGTCATAGCAACGGCCTGGGTGGTTCTAACTCACCTTGACCTCCTGGAAGTCACACCTCTTTCTAAAAATAGACCGGAAGGAAGTGAGTAATCCCGTACGATGGCTGCCAGTAGCGACGGCGGCAGCAAGAACAACAGCATGACGACGACGATGATGATGATTAATATTATTATTATTATTATTATTATTAATATTATTTTATATTCTAATCACAGAATTTTTCTTCCTTCTATTTTTAAGAATTGTCGAATGTTGCTTTAAATTTAAATAAATTTAAATATTTTATAATATAATATAATATAATATAATATAATATAATATAATATAATATAATATAATATAATATAATATAATATAATATAATATAATATAATATAATATAATATAATATAATATAATATAATATAATATAATATAATATAATATAATATATAAATTCAAATATTTCTTTTCACTTCTTCATTTTTTCTGAATTTATTTCCTCGACATTTCAGCTCCTGAAAACTGCGTAGCCTTTGAAAGCTCCTACCATATTGAGAAAGGTTAGAGGTCATTCTTGTGTGCATTCAACATCATCCATCCATCCGTCCTTCCACCCGTTCGTCCATCCATCCTCCGTCCAAGGGTGGTGATGATAATGACGATGATGAAGATGATGGTGATGATGATGATGACTAGGCAGGTTGAGAAACTGAAGATGAAACCGCAAACTTGGAAATTCCAAGGTCCAGGTAGCAACATAGACGTCGTTAAATAATAAATATATTGCTGAGGTTGTTCTGGAAGTATGTGAGTAGATTCACACGTACGTTATTAAATCACGTACGAATTTTACAATGTTTGCTTGTTTGTTTTGTGTGTTTTTGTATGTCTGCTTGTTTGTATGTTTGTTTGTTTGTTTGTTTGTTTGTTTGTTTGTTTGTTTGTTTGTTTGTTTGTTTGTTTGCTTGTTTGTTTGTTTGTTTGTTTGTTTGTTTGTTTGTTTGTTTGTTTGTTTGTTTGTTTGTTTGTTTGTTTGTTTGTTTGTTTGTTTGTTTGTTTGTTTGTTTGTTTGTTTGTTTGTTTGTTTGTTTGTTTGTTTGTTTGTTTGTTTGTTTGTTTGTTTGTTTGTTTGTTTGTTTGTTTGTTTGTTTGTTTGTTTGTTTGTTTGTTTGTTTGTCTGCTTGTTTGTATGTTTGCTTGTTTGTTTGTTTGTCTGCTTGTTTGTATGTTTGCTTGTTTGTTTGTTTGTTTGTTTTTTATGCACTCGTGATCGAACAACCGACAGCAGCACAAGATCACAACCTCAAAATTTAAACTGGAGCGGGTGGAAGCGTGTCTCTCTTGAACTGGAAAGACTTTTGAATGGAATTTATTCGGTGCTTCTGATGATGATGATGATGAAGACAACGATGAGGACAAAAGTGATGATGATGATGATGATGATGATGATGATGAGGACAACAGTGGTGATGATGATGATGTCCATGACGATGATGACGGGAATCGTATGGAATTCACAATTCAACAACAATCGGTGAATTGATGGAATGAATGAATTTCCTTCCTACGTGAATTTCACTTTCACTTTTCAGTCTATCACTTCTTCTTAGTCATCCAAAAACTACTCACACATCTTCTAATCACCCAACAACCACCCGCTCACCAACTACTCACCCAACAACCACCCACTCACCATCTACTCACCCAACAACCACTCATTCATCTTCTACTCACTCATCTCCCGCCCCGACCCGTCCTCAAGCAGCTCATGATTTACGGTGCGTAGGGTCGTG
>CM067538.1:6319277-6334277 GCA_034509925.1 Hirudinaria manillensis | reverse complement strand
TCGAACGTTTCAAGGATTCACTCGTTGAAAAAATATTTCGAAATTAAAATATTAAATTAAATTTAAAAAAAAAATTTTTTTTAATTCATCGGTTTTTATTTTATTTGCCAATCTAAAATGGATTAATAACGATAAATTTTTAATTTAATCAATAACTTTGAAGTTGGAATTCTCCAAAGTTGGTGGGATCAACATGCTAAGAAGGTAATCCGTGGTCACAAATGGGGTCAAAGATCCGACCAATGGCGATCAGGCAGGGCACAAAATGAGGTCAAACCTTCAGTCAATCATACACGGGGTCTTTAAAATAGTCCTTGAATATATGCTATATATTATATATAGTACCGCATGAGGGCATCAATGTCGACATAAGTTCAGCATCAGGAAATGACTCCAACACGACGAAGATGAAGATGATGATGATGATGATGCTTGCTGTGCTGATAAAGATGACGATCATAGTGCTGGGGGAAAATCCTCATCGTCATCATCATCATCATCATCATCAGATCCAGCCATATCACATTAGTCGACCTTTTGATCTCCTTTCACTCAAAAACCGGCCACTCCTCCCCATCCGCCGTCCAACCGCCCATCATTCCACCCTCGATCCGTCCCTCTGTCCATCCATTCGTCCACCCATCCGTCTGTCGG
This sequence comes from Hirudinaria manillensis, assembly GCA_034509925.1. Taxonomy (NCBI): domain Eukaryota; kingdom Metazoa; phylum Annelida; class Clitellata; order Hirudinida; family Hirudinidae; genus Hirudinaria; species Hirudinaria manillensis. Next base: position 6,333,623 of record CM067538.1, on the reverse strand, counting down.
TCCGTCCACCCACCCACCCATCCAACCATCTTCCTCAATTCCTGCCCATGCGATCTCTCATGATTCCCTCGATCGTGTTGGTTGCAGTAAATAAAGTTCGCCGGGCACTCAAAACAGTCCATCTGAGACCAAGTCCTTCGATCCTTTTCTTCCTTTTCCAAACTCTTTCCATCCTTTGTGCCTCTTCCATCTTTTCATCTCTCATTCCGCTGTTTGCCGACGAATCTACTCAATCGATTCTCTTCTCTTCTCCTCTTTATCCATCCATCCATCTGTCCGTCCGTCCGTCCATCAGTCCGTGCACTCCGATATAAATCCATTTATCATTCCATCCATCTATTCGGCCATCCATCCATCACTCTTTCCATCACTCAATCCATTTAGAAGTGGTACGCGATCCATTCTCTCGTCCATCCGTCCGTCCTTTCCACTGACCCTCCCACTCACCCATCCATCCAACAACCCGCAGTTTTGTCCCAATTTCTCCAAACCACCGTCCTGACAGAATCACCTCCTCCTTTTCCAGAGTCCGGTAATTGACACGTGATCATAGATATGAAACATCGCGAGACTCGTTTTATCTGGAACTTCCAGCGGTTTTTCAACTCCTATTATCGCCGGCGACAGAGCAAAAAGATGGCACCTCTTTGTTGCCGTCCGTCACGGACTTTGAAGGATTTTTTCCACCCCTTGTTTTCTCTTCCTTTCTCTGGATAGAGAGAAGGAGAGAGAGAGAGAGACTCAGTGTAAGAGGGGCAGATGGAGGGAGGCAAAGGAAGGTAAAAAAAACTAAAAAATAATATATAAAAAAATGGCCGAAAAAAAATTTTTTTTTAAACTAAAAAAAACGAAGTTCATGAATTACGTCGAAACACTTTTCCACTCTTTCCGGGAGACCGAAAGTAGTTTTTGTCGAGTGCGAACGTGTTGTTGATGTTGATGTTGTTGTAGTTGTTATGGAGATCTATGGAGCTTGTAATGTCGGTCCTTGTTCGGACGTTTATGCTTTCACTGCTCTACGCATCACTCACTTGCGAGGCTTCTTTCAATTCTGAGAGCTTGCAATTTTACTCACTTGCTCACTCATTTACTCATCCACTCACCCACCCACTCACTCACTCGTTCACTCACCCACTCACTCACTCACTCACTCACTCACTCACTCACTCACTCACTCACTCACTCACTCACTCACTCACTCACTCACTCACTCACTCACTCACTCACTCACTCACTCACTCACTCACTCACTCACTCACTCACTCACTCACTCACTCACTCACTCACTCACTCACTCACTCACTCACTCACTCACTCACTCAATCACTCACTCACTTCACTCACTCACTCACTCACTCACTCACTCACTCACTCACTCACTCACTCACTCACTCACTCACTCACTCACTCACTCACTCACTCACTCACTCACTCACTCACTCACTCACTCACTCACTCACTCACTCACTCACTCACTCACTCACTCACTCACTCACCCACCCACTCACCTCACTTCGTCGTCGTCTTCCTCCCCCTCCCCTTGATTCGCGTGCTGTATTATTTTACAATTTAAATTTTGTCCACGACTTTTATCATTTCCTAATTTTATTACGTCATGTTACGTCTCACCGCGTCTGACGGGATTTATCCATTTTCAGAATATTTTATTTAATAAAATCAAATTTAAATTTAATAAAGCGATTCTCCTGAGCTTCTAAAATTTGAATTGAATTAAAACCGTAAAATATATTAAGAGGAAATTCTATAAAAATATTTCCCCTAAAAATAATTAAATGCGTGTTTCCCAACGAAATACTTTCAAAAGAACTTTAAAAATTTAAAAACAATATTATATAATATTAAAATTTAAAAACAATATTATATAATATTAAAATTTAAAAACAATATTATGTAATATTAAAATTTAAAAACAATATTATATAATATTAAAATTTAAAAACAATATTATGTAATATTAAAATTTAAAAACAATATTATGTGATATTAAAATTTAAAAACAATATTATATAATATTAAAATTTAAAAACAATATTATATAATATTAAAATTTAAAAACAATATTATGTGATATTAAAATTTAAAAACAATATTATGTAATATTAAAATTTAAAAACAATATTATGAAAAAATAAAAATTAAAAACAATATTAAGTAATATTAAAATTTACAAACAATATTATGTAATATTAAAATTTAAAAACAATATTATATAATATTAAAATTTAAAAACAAAATTATGTAATATTAAAATTTAAAAACAATATTATATAATATTAAAATTTAAAAACAATATTATGTAATATTAAAATTTAAAAACAATATTATGTAATATTAAAATTTAAAAACAATATTATATAATATTAAAATTTAAAAACAATATTATGTAATATTAAAATTTAAAAACAATATTATATAATATTAAAATTTAAAAACAATATTATGTAATATTAAAATTTAAAAACAATATTATATAATATTAAAATTTAAAAACAATATTATGTAATATTAAAAACAATATTATGTAATATTAAAATTTAAAAACAATATTATGTAATATTAAAATTTAAAAACAATATTATATAATATTAAAATTTAAAAACAATATTATGTAATATTAAAATTTAAAAACAATATTATATAATATTAAAATTTAAAAACAATATTATGTAATATTAAAATTTAAAAACAATATTATATAATATTAAAATTTAAAAACAATATTATGTAATATTAAAATTTAAAAACAATATTATATAATATTAAAATTTAAAAACAATATTATGTAATATTAAAATTTAAAAACAATATTATATAATATTAAAATTTAAAAACAATATTATGTAATATTAAAATTTAAAAACAATATTATGTAATATTAAAATTTAAAAACAATATTATGTAATATTAAAAACAATATTATGTAATATTAAAATTTAAAAACAATATTATGTAATATTAAAATTTAAAAACAATATTATGTAATATTAAAATTTAAAAACAATATTATATAATATTAAAATTTAAAAACAATATTATGTAATATTAAAATTTAAAAACAATATTATGTAATATTAAAATTTAAAAACAATATTATGTAATATTAAAAACAATATTATGTAATATTAAAATTTAAAAACAATATTATGTAATATTAAAATTTAAAAACAATATTATATAATATTAAAATTTAAAAACAATATTATGTAATATTAAAATTTAAAAACAATATTATGTAATATTAAAATTTAAAAACAATATTATGTAATATTAAAATTTAAAAACAATATTATTTAATATTAAAATTTAAAAACAATATTATGTAATATTAAAATTTAAAAACAATATTATGTAATATTAAAATTTAAAAACACTATTATATAATATTAAAATTTAAAAACAATATTATGTAATATTAAAATTTAAAAACAATATTATATAATATTAAAATTTAAAAACAATATTATGTAATATTAAAATTTAAAAACAATATTATATAATATTAAAATTTAAAAACAATATTATGTAATATTAAAATTTAAAAACAATATTATGTAATATTAAAATTTAAAAACAATATTATATAATATTAAAATTTAAAAACAATATTATGTAATATTAAAATTTAAAAACAATATTATATAATATTAAAATTTAAAAACAATATTATGTAATATTAAAATTTAAAAACAATATTATATAATATTAAAATTTAAAAACAATATTATGTAATATTAAAAACAATATTATGTAATATTAAAATTTAAAAACAATATTATGTAATATTAAAATTTAAAAACAATATTATATAATATTAAAATTTAAAAACAATATTATGTAATATTAAAATTTAAAAACAATATTATATAATATTAAAATTTAAAAACAATATTATGTAATATTAAAATTTAAAAACAATATTATATAATATTAAAATTTAAAAACAATATTATGTAATATATAAAATTTAAAAACAATATTATGTAATATTAAAATTTAAAAACAATATTATGTAATATTAAAAACAATATTATGTAATATTAAAATTTAAAAACAATATTATGTAATATTAAAATTTAAAAACAATATTATATAATATTAAAATTTAAAAACAATATTATGTAATATTAAAATTTAAAAACAATATTATATAATATTAAAATTTAAAAACAATATTATGTAATATTAAAATTTAAAAACAATATTATGTAATATTAAAATTTAAAAACAATATTATGTAATATTAAAAACAATATTATGTAATATTAAAATTTAAAAACAATATTATGTAATATTAAAATTTAAAAACAATATCATGTAATATTAAAATTTAAAAACAATATTATGTAATATTAAAAACAATATTATGTAATATTAAAATTTAAAAACAATATTATGTAATATTAAAATTTAAAAACAATATTATGTAATATTAAAATTTAAAAACACTATTATATAATATTAAAATTTAAAAACAATATTATATAATATTAAAATTTAAAAACAATATTATATAATATTAAAATTTAAAAACAATATTATGTAATATTAAAATTTAAAAACAATATTATATAATATTAAAATTTAAAAACAATATTATGTAATATTAAAAACAATATTATGTAATATTAAAATTTAAAAACAATATTATGTAATATTAAAATTTAAAAACAATATCATGTAATATTAAAATTTAAAAACAATATTATGTAATATTAAAAACAATATTATGTAATATTAAAATTTAAAAACAATATTATGTAATATTAAAATTTAAAAACAATATTATGTAATATTAAAATTTAAAAACACTATTATATAATATTAAAATTTAAAAACAATATTATATAATATTAAAATTTAAAAACAATATTACATAATATTAAAATTTAAAAACAATATTATGTAATATTAAAATTTAAAAACAATATTACATAATATTAAAATTTAAAAACAATATTATGTAATATTAAAATTTAAAAACAATATTATATAATATTAAAATTTAAAAACAATGTTATATAATATTAAAATTTAAAAACAATATTATGTAATATTAAAATTTAAAAACAATATTATGTAATATTAAAATTTAAAAACAATGTTATATAATATTAAAATTTAAAAACAATATTATGTAATATTAAAATTTAAAAACAATATTATATAATATTAAAATTTAAAAACAATATTATGTAATACTAAAATTTAAAAACAATATTATGTAATATTAAAATTTAAAAACAATATTATGTAATATTAAAATTTAAAAACAATATTATGTAATATTAAAATTTAAAAACAATATTATGTAATATTAAAATTTAAAAACAATATTATGTAATATTAAAATTTAAAAACAATATTATGTAATATTAAAATTTAAAAACAATATTATGTAATATTAAAATTTAAAAACAATATTATGTAATATTAAAATTTAAAAACAATATTATGTAATATTAAAATTTAAAAACAATATTATGTAATATTAAAATTTAAAAACAATATTATGTAATATTAAAATTTAAAAACAATATTATGTAATATTAAAATTTAAAAACAATATTATGTAATATTAAAATTTAAAAACAATATTATGTAATATTAAAATTTAAAAACAATATTATGTAATATTAAAATTTAAAAACAATATTATGTAATATTAAAATTTAAAAACAATATTATGTAATATTAAAATTTAAAAACAATATTATGTAATATTAAAATTTAAAAACAATATTATGTAATATTAAAATTTAAAAACAATATTATGTAATATTAAAATTTAAAAACAATATTATGTAATATTAAAATTTAAAAACAATATTATATAATATTAAAATTTAAAAACAATATTATGTAATATTAAAATTTAAAAACAATATTATGTAATATTAAAATTTAAAAACAATATTATGTAATATTAAAATTTAAAAACAATATTATGTAATATTAAAATTTAAAAACAATATTATATAATATTAAAATTTAAAAACAATATTATATAATATTAAAATTTAAAAACAATATTATATAATATTAAAATTTAAAAACAATATTATGTAATATTAAAATTTAAAAACAATATTATATAATATTAAAATTTAAAAACAATATTATGTAATATTAAAATTTAAAAACAATATTATATAATATTAAAATTTAAAAACAATATTATGTAATATTAAAATTTAAAAACAATATTATGTAATATTAAAATTTAAAAACAATATTATGTAATATTAAAATTTAAAAACAATATTATGTAATATTAAAATTTAAAAACAATATTATGTAATATTAAAATTTAAAAACAATATTATGTAATATTAAAATTTAAAAACAATATTATGTAATATTAAAATTTAAAAACAATATTATGTAATATTAAAATTTAAAAACAATATTATGTAATATTAAAATTTAAAAACAATATTATGTAATATTAAAATTTAAAAACAATATTATGTAATATTAAAATTTAAAAACAATATTATGTAATATTAAAATTTAAAAACAATATTATGTAATATTAAAATTTAAAAACAATATTATGTAATATTAAAATTTAAAAACAATATTATGTAATATTAAAATTTAAAAACAATATTATGTAATATTAAAATTTAAAAACAATATTATGTAATATTAAAATTTAATTGTTACGAATTTTCATCTTCGAAGTTGTGAAAAAGTTGAAAACGTGCACCTGTTCAATTTTATTTTCATTCCAAATTATCGCCCATCATTTTTTAGCTTATTTTTTCGTCAAACCGTTTCCAAATGTTTTACAATATAATATAATATAATATAATATAATATAATATAAATAATATAATATAATATAATATAATATAATATAATATAATATAATATAAAAATAATATAATATAATATAACATAACATAATATAATATAATATAACATAATATAATATAATATAATATAATATAATATAATATAATATAATATAATATAATATAATATAATATAGTATAATATAATATAATATAATATAATATAATATAATATAATATAATATAATATAATATAATTTAATATAATATAATATAATATAATATAATATAATATAATATAATATAATATAATATGATATAATATAATATAATATAATATAATATAATATAATATAATATAATATAATATAATATAAAATTTAATCTCCAGATAAATAATAATCTGGCTAAAAATAAACCTGCAACTTTAACCCCTCATCATTCATTCTTCCTGTAGTCCTTCTATTTCCGTCCGTCCATCCTTTATGATAATGAATGGGCGGAGCTATTTTACAATAAACAGACTGTTACGTAATCGTCACTTCGACGCGTGATTGGATGTCGAATGAGATACGAAAATAATTTGCACTAAAAATATCGTTCTTTTTTTATGGTTTATCCTCGGGAAATTATGTAAATAAAGAATTATTTATTGAATTTTATTTTAAATATTTACTTTAGCACTTTATTTACACCGTGTCCTGACTGGAATAACCAGAGCGTGATGATGATGATGATGATGATGACGATGATAAGGAGGAGGACGATGCAGATGCTGCAGTTTCGATGATGATGACGATGACGACGACGACGATGATGATGGCGACTATGTAGCTGCTGCAGTTTCGATGATGATGACGACGACGATGATGATAGCATCGATAATGGCGACGTCGTTATCTACACCGCAGGTTGCCAGTGCTTGGTATACGAGAGCCAGGGTGAAAACCAGGGTACCTACTCCTCCCCCAACTTCCCCTCTTCGTACCCCAGGAACATCAGCTGCCTCCTCATCACCTTCATCGGTGACATGGATGAAATCATTCAGGTCACATTCAGTCATTTCGATCTCACGCCGCCACAGGATAACGAGTGAGTGATGATGATGATGACGATTATAATGTTGGTGATGGTAATGATGCTGGCTGTGACGATGACGATGAAGATGACGACTATATTATTGACGACGACGACGACTATGACGACGATAACGACGATGCTCGTGATGTTAAAGAGGAAAAGTAAAGAGATGTGGATGAGTAGATGATTGAGTGACCTAGTGGGTGAGTGAGTGGATGCGTGGATGGATGGGGGAGAGATGACAAAAGACGGACATCAGCACAAGGGCACAACTGCTCCAATAATGAAGCGCCAAAGTAATCTCTGAGGATGACTTTTAAGTACCTCAGGGCCAATTAGTGCCAGGAATGCAACGAGACTCGTTTTAATCAAAAGTGAAACATCTTCAGACATGATCACACCCATAGGTTCGTTTCCATTGACGGCATCATTGGCTTCGCGCTTATTATTATTATTATTATTATTATTATTATTGTTATTATTATTATTATTATTATTATTAGTACTATTATTGTTATTATTATTATTACTATTATTACTATTATTATTATTATTATTTACCACCAGACTTTCTCAATTCGTGATCTACGTTTTTTTGTACAGTCTTCCACCGTCCTCTGGAATGATTTCCGTTCCATTAGGAGCGTTGAGAGCCACCAAAATACGTTCGTAGGGGAGTGTACTCGGTTCACTCCTCTCCCCCGGCTTTTCTTCCTCCTGGCAACCCGGATTACAGGCACATCATGTCGAATTCTCGATAAGTGTCCTCTTTTCTATTGCTTTATCGACTCACCATCATAAGAGTTGAATAACTTTACAGAAGACAAATGGTTTTACACTTTAAAAATAATTGTAAAGTCACAAAAAACGTTTTTCTTTTCCTTTAATTTTTTATTTTTTAGCGACTTTTAAATTGTTTCGCTTTTTTAGTCTTTTGCTTCTCGCGAGTGGAATGATTTACCACCGTAAATTGTCCTGAGAACAAACAACAACGACGACGACGACACCAACGACAGCAGCAGCTGCAACTGCGTCGACGACCACGGCGACAACAGCCGAAGCAGCAACAGCAGTAACAACAACAACAACAACAACAGTAGCAACAACAGCAACGACAAGCAAATAAAACTCAAATCGAGCGAAACCAACATCCACTTTAGGAAAGGCAATCCTAAGATCTACGCCCCGTGACTTTATCATCAACATCGTCGTCGTCGTCATCACCAACAACAACAAAAACACCAACATCGTTATCAGCCTGATCATTATCACCAATATTGTTCAATAAGAATTTCGTATTATTCGTAATATTCGTGCTCATATTATTAACAATATTATTATTATTATTATTATTATTATTAAAACATATTATTATTATTATTATATTTAGGCTACTGTTAATACAGTCCATGGGTTTTCCCGGGTCCGTCTGAGGACTCAAGACATCGATGAGGTTCTCGGAGTTGCGTGTTGGTTTTACGGACGTAATTCGGGCTGAATAAAAATTTTGAAAAATAATAATAATAATAATAATAATAATGAACACTATAACTACAATAGTATTATAATATAATTATTTGAATTATAATTATGGTTATTCACAAAGGATGTCAAGAATCATCTTGACCTTTATATCTGATAAGACATCCTCAAAATTCTGGAGGAGTAAATGCCCTTCTTATTGGATCGAAACTTTTTTCACTTGCCATGGCTTCAGGCGATGATGATGATGATGATGATGATGTTGACGAAGACGACGACGATGACGAGGAGGAAGAGGATTGTGAAGATGATGATGACGACGACGACGACGATGATGACGACGACGACGATGATGATGATGATAATAATGATGATGATGATGACGAAGACGATGATGAGGAGGAGGAGGAGGAGGAGGAAGAGGATTGTGAAGATCATGACGACGACGACGACGCGAATGATGATTCATTGGACAATGATGGTGATGTAATTCAGATAAAATCTTATTTACATTTTATTGGTCCCTAAATTTTCACTAATAACACAATCTGAACAATTCTCTTCCTCAAAAAATACACGATAATTTCTGGTTTTTTTTCATGAAAATGCCAAATTAATTCGCTAAATTATATATAAATAATAAAACGGTTATAAATAATTTCGTTAAAATAATTATAAATAAATATTTAAAAGTATCCGTGGAAAAAATTACGATTAAATTGATAAAAATAATTTTAAATAAATTATTACGAAATTATTTCAAAAATAATTATCAATCCCATCGAACAAACAGATGCCTGGACTATATCCGCCTCTATCTCGACCTTGACCGACCCGAAATCAGTGACCCGAAAAAGGTCAACTACAACCTTTGTGGTTCCCTCGATGGGCTCGCCCAAAAGACCTTCTACTCTTCAAAGCGGAGTTTCATACTCGAATTCCACTCACAGGAGCCGCTACCAACGCGGCGACAGACGCCGCTGTCGCTGAGGCCGTCGGCCGAGCAGCAGGAAGATTGGAACAGGACAGGATTCAAGATTTCTTATCACTTTTGGAATAAAAGTTGGCAATTCGTTTTAATTTATTTTTCTAAATTTCGTATGAATTATGTGTCAGAAGTTGAGTTAAAAATATGGTTAATGATAAAAATAAATAACTGAATGAAATATTTAATAAATAATAAATAAAATAAATGAAATACATTGTTATATTTACGATGATAATCTATTTACATCTATCATCATATATTACTTTCCACAAATATTTATATAATTATCATCATAATAAACTCAAATTTATTATAATTATAAATAAATAATTTAAAAACAATTATTTTTGTTTCTATTATCTGAAATGTAATTGCCTGGGAAACCAAATCCTTAAGAATTATGACTTAAAATGGCTTCCGACAATTAAATGGATTTAATTTTTTATTTCAAATAATTCTTCATTGAAAACTGTCAGAGGCAAAATACATATCCTTTGAACGCTTAATGACAGTATCACTTCGCCATATCCAAACATGCCCGTACTGATGATGATGATGATGTTTATCATGATGTTTATTAAGTAATGTTATAATTGCTTATAATATTACCGCCAGATAGTATCAAAAGAAACAGTGAATTCTTGCAAAAAATCGATAATATAATATAATATAATATAATGTAATGTAATGTAATGTAATGTAATGTAATGTAATGTAATGTAATGTAATGTAATGTAATGCAATGCAATGCAATGCAATGCAATGCAATGCAATGCAATGTAATGCAATGCAATGCAATGCAATGCAATGCAATGTAATGTAATGCAATGCAATGCAATGCAAATGTAATGTAATGTAATGTAATATAATATAATCGAGGTAAAACGAGTACCGGAATACCAATAAGTCAATCAACCGCTAAACTCCATAAAAACTACATTAACAACAACAAAAACACAATCAAACCATTATCATAACCGTGACCGTCCATCCACCCGCCCATCCATCCATCCATCCATCCATCCATCCATCCATCCATCCATCCATCCATCCATCCATCCATCCATCCATCCATCCATCCATCCATCCATCCATCCATCCATTCATCCATCCATCCATCCATCCATCCATCCATCCATCCATCCATCCATCCATCCATCCATCCATCCATCCATCCATCCATCCATCCATCCATCCATCCATCCATCCATCCATCCATCCATCCATCCATCCATCCATCCATCCATCCATCCATCCATCCATCCATCCATCCATCCATCCATCCATCCATCCATCCATCCATCCATCCATCCATCCATCCATCCATCCATCCATCCAATCCAATCCAGCCAAATTCGAACTGGAGGGCGGCACGAAGCGCTTCGACGAGCACTGCGTCTACGACTTTTACAGCAGTCGGACGTCCAAGTCGGGTCGCTTCTTCTCCCCCCTCTACCCTCAGAGGTACCCACCCAACGCGAGCTGCTACTACGTCTTCCACGCTCGCCAAGACGAGCGTACGATCGTCAAGTTCCTATTCGTGCACACGTCCAGGAGCGGCAGCGGCCGCAGGCACTGCTCCGGCGACTACCTGAAAGTCTATGACGGCGACCTCGTCGTCACGAAGACCGCTGCCACTTCATCGGCGACAACAGCGACGAGCGTGGCGACGACAAGCGGCCGAGTGCTTGGCGTCCTGTGCGGCTTGAGCGGCGAAGACGCCACGGTGACGTCGCTGAGCGAGAACATGGTCGTCGAGTTCACAAGCGGCCCCAAAGTCGGTCCCGGAGAGGGGAGTTTTGGGGCCACGTTCCTGTTCGTCCACAAGGACACCGTCATCCTGTCTGCTCCACAATCGGAGAGGCCCTCCGATCCGGGTGGGTGACTGACGCTAACGACGACGATGATGATGATGATGATGATAACGACGATGACAACGACGATGATGATGATGACGACGACGTTATGAGTGTGATGAGATATCGCCCTGTTCAGAAAAAAAAAAAACTTTAAATCCTTCGAGACTTTTCAAGTGGACAACGAATAAGTTTTCATTATATTCGCAAAGCCATCGTAATCATCGCAACATCACAAACACCGTCACAATCATCATCATCATTATTGGTATCATCATCATCATCGTCATTTATCATCATCCTGGTCTTCATGTTATCCAAAGTCCGTATTCCTTCCACCAATCCCGAAGACTCACGTATGACGTCATCGTCGTCATCATCATCGTCGTCGTCATCGTCGGAATGCAAGGAAGAGTTCATCAGCATCCACAACAGGAGCGGATTCTTCGCCTCTCCTCATCACCCAAAACCGTATCCAGTTCCTTCCAAGTGCAGGTGATGATGATGATGAAGATGATCACTTAACGCAATCATCATCATTATCATTATCATCATCAGATATATTTTCCGAGGGCAGAGTCAGGAACGGATTCAAATCTACCTCACCGAGTTCATCACTGGAGACAGGGCGAAAAAGACCAAAGATACCAAGTAAGATACTGAAATGACGACGATGATGACTGTGATGATGACGATGATGGTGATGATGTCGTTGATGATGACGACGACGAGGATGATGATTTGGTGACCATGATGATGATGATGATGATGATGACTTCCTTGTGCTGGCAAATCATCCCATTTGTATTCCTCGCGTAACTTTCAGTGATCAATCCAAACATCATTCAATCAATCCGCTCAACCAATGATCGGACATTTGACTGGTTGATTAGGGAGTCAATCGATGAATCACCATTTATTCGGAGATATTCTGTCATTAATTAATTCATTCATTCATTCAATCATTCGATCATTCATTCACCCGACCTTTCTCTCATTCCTTCAGTTCTTTTCTTGCAAGGATTCACTCACTCAGCAACAAATACCATAAATATCATTATCATCAGCGTCGTCGTGGCGTCATCATCAACATCATCCTCGTCGTCGTCATCATCATCATCATCCTCTTCGCCAGGCCGGGTTCATGCGAGGGCGAGGATACTCTGGCGGTCAGCGTCCTTATTTCCGGCCAATCGAGGGTCATCGCCATGTTTTGCGCCTCCAATGACGTCAGCAAACTTCCGCTCATGAGTCACGACAACCACCTCGAGCTGCTCTTCACCACTTCCGCCGGCCAAGGATCCAAGATGGCGTCTGGAAGCTTCAAAGGAAGATACCATTTCGTCACAGGTGCCCGTATGATTGCGCAGTTTTCAGATGATGGTGATGGTGATGATGATGGTATTGGTGGTGATATTTAGGTTCGTGACGACTTTGATTATGATGATGATGGTAGTGATGACGACCACGACGATGGCGATGTTGATGATGACGATGATGATGACGATGATGATGATGATGATGACGATGATGATGACGATGATGATGATGATGATGCCTCGTCGTTCAATTCATACAAGGGAGCTCAATGAGAAAAATGTTTTCATCAGAAAGTCATTCATGAGGACCCAATTAGTTCAGAAAATAAAAATAATAAAATAACGAAAATATAAGAAATATAACTATAAATACGACAAAAAAAACCCCACAGCATTTCAAATCATTTTATGCAATATTCTATAAATAAAATTAAAAATGAAATCCTTGCGAAATATTCTATTTTTAAAAAAAAATTTAAAAATCGTAGTAGAACCGAACGCAATTACTTTCACAATAAGGGATATTCTTTTATTATTTTATTTTTTTTAAATAATCCCAAAATTGTTGATTAATTAAAAATTATTAAATCCTAAAGATGGCGTCCAGAATTAATTAATTTAAAAAAAAAAGTTATTTTTCATTTTTAAATACCATTTATTAAACGTCGATTTATTGCACCACGGAGCTCATGGAAAAGGCATGGAATGCAAAACCCCATTAAGAAACGATTAGGAGACTGGCGGCCAATTTCGCGCCATACTTCCGGAAACTTTTATCCGGCCCCGAGCGATTTTAGGGGAAA
>CM067538.1:6281777-6311777 GCA_034509925.1 Hirudinaria manillensis | reverse complement strand
GGCAGCCACCTCGTCGCTATCGGTCGCCATCTTTTTCCGCTTCGGCCTGTCGACCGTCACCATGGCAACGACTGTATCTCATCGAACTATTTCTTCGTAACGCGTCGCGTTTTCGCCTCATCTTCCTCCCGACGTGTATAACTTCCGGTCGTTCTTCTCGTTCTGAGGCGCCTACTCACTCACTCACTCACTCACTCACTCACTCACTCACTCACTCACTCACTCACTCACTCACTCACTCACTCACTCACTCACTCACTCACTCACTCACTCACTCACTCACTCACTCACTCACTCACTCACTCACTCACTCACTCACTCACTCACTCACTCACTCACTCACTCACTCACTCACTCACTCACTCACTCACTCACTCACTCACTCACTCACTCACTCACTCACTCACTCACTCACTCACTCACTCACTCACTCACTCACTCACTCACTCACTCACTCACTCACTCACTCACTCACTCACTCACTCACTCACTCACTCACTCACTCACTCACTCACTCACTCACTCACTCACTCACTCACTCACTCACTCACTCACTCACTCACTCACTCACTCACTCACTCACTCACTCACTCACTCACTCACTCACTCACTCACTCACTCACTCACTCACTCACTCACTCACTCACTCACTCACTCACTCACTCACTCACTCACTCACTCACTCACTCACTCACTCACTCACTCACTCACTCACTCACTCACTCACTCACTCACTCACTCACTCACTCACTCACTCACTCACTCACTCACTCACTCACTCACTCACTCACTCACTCACTCACTCACTCACTCACTCACTCACTCACTCACTCACTCACTCACTCACTCACTCACTCACTCACTCACTCACTCACTCACTCACTCACTCACTCACTCACTCACTCACTCACTCACTCACTCACTCACTCACCCACCCACTCACTCACTCACTCACTCACTCACTCACTCACTCACTCACTCACTCACCCACTCACTCACCCACTCGTGGACTGGGTCACGATGATATCTTCACTTACCCACGTCATCGCTCACTCAACGCATATTCAATTCATTCATCGCGGAGTTCTCTTCTCAGTCAATTTATGTGATTGTCTCTAAACTCAATCACTCACTCATTCAAATCAATCACTCAATCAATCACCGTTCAATCACCAGACAATCCTTCCTACCGTCACCCTCACCATGGAGCGTGGTTCATTTTCTTACTCGCATCCTGGAGTTCGGTCTAGATTGATATTATCCGTTAATTATTGCGTACTTAATTATAATTATATTTAATAACAATTATTAATATTATTATTATTAGTAATAACATGATTTATTTACTTATAATCTCAAAAAGTGTAACCTTTTCGAACTTCGGTTGAGTCAATAGTACTTATTAGGCTGGACTACCATAGCCAAGAGAGGTTGTTAACACACATCGTCATAACAATCGTTATCATCATCATCATCGTCATCATCACAGTCATCATAATCATCATCACAGTCGTCATCGTCGTCATCATCATCACATTCTCTGATTTGCTAAACGAAACTGCTGAAAGATCTCTTGACGAGTTATAATTTTATCATTTTTTGTGGTGATTATGATAATTACTGATAACATTGATGGTGATGAAATAATAATAATAATAATAATAATAATAATTAATAATAATAATAATTTATAACTGAATACAATTAATATTTTTAATAGTTTGTTTGACAACAGTAACATTGTTTTATGATTGAATATTTTTTATTATATTATATTATTATTATTATTATTATTATTATTATTATTATTATTATTCCTACTATTTGCAATAAACTTGTGGCTGTTTCCATCAGGTTCTCGTTTCAGTAACGCAACAATTTTTGTTGTTATTGTTTGCCTCTTATGCAATGTTACCTCACTATCATTCAATTAATTATTAACAATTGAATTATAATTAAAATTCATTTAATTTAATAATTTAATAAATTCCTCCTCTTCTTCATCTTCCTCCTTCTCATCATCGTCGTCGTCGTCATCATTATCATCATCATCATCGTTTTGAGATTTTGACGACCTCACCTCATACAGTCTTCAGTGTTGAATTCTTGAAAACAATAACAACAACAACAACGTCACCATGGAAACCAATCAAGTTAAACATAATAAGTTAAGTAATGAACAATTAGTAGCCATGGATGGCGATTAAGGTTATGATTGTGATTGTGATTACTACATTAATTTGGCTGTGGTTGTGTAAGCGGCATGCAAAAGCCTATCTAACACTACCTAACCATGCCCTAACCCTACCCCTAGGCAGGCACTTCTCTAACCTTACCTTGACCCTTCCATAGCCCTACCATGTACCTCCTGACCCTGGTAATCCTTCGGGGAGCCGATAACTTGTCCCTGGCCAGTCACTTCTCCAGTTACCGTTCATTTTTCGACGACGACAGCAACTATTGTAGAGAGAGAGGGAGAGAGAGAGAGGTTTTTAATTTTATGTGCTAAAAGAATTTGACTTTCAAGCAATCTTCTCGGGTCAAAGGTCAATAAAAGCGTGGCATTAAAATAACATTTAAAGGTCAAAATGAATTACATCTAACGATGGAATTGAAAAACAAAAACAGATTAAATATTTATTTAATATTAAAATATATATATATTAAATATTTCAAAAATATTAACAATGATTTCTTATTAATTTCCTCATTAATTATTAGTTGATGTGGATGCTATTAATATTAAATTAAATATAAAAATAATTTAAATTTTAAATATATATTATCATAAAAATAATTGACGAAGAATTACACGTTAAATATATATATATAAATTAAATATAAAAATAATTTAAATTTTAAATATATATTCTGTATATATATATATATATTATTAATTAATATAAAATAATTTATTAAAGTTTAATTATAAATCGTTATAAAATAATAAAATGAACTTAAAACAACCCCAAAACATTTCTTTTGTTTACATTTGTGTTTTACAACTTAAATCTTAGCTTCCATACACAACTTATCATAAAGCTGATTATAGTTCATCATTATCAGATCATCAATAAATACAGAAATTAACTTCAATTAACATGATAATAAATGTGATTATATGATAGCGAGGCCAATG
This sequence comes from Hirudinaria manillensis, assembly GCA_034509925.1. NCBI lineage: Eukaryota > Metazoa > Annelida > Clitellata > Hirudinida > Hirudinidae > Hirudinaria > Hirudinaria manillensis. The sequence goes on along the minus strand of CM067538.1, from coordinate 6,308,638 downwards.
AAAAACACAACACTTATATAGCGCAATTTTATTGAACGTACTCATGATAGATAAGTATCCGGGTATTATACCATTTACAACTGTGGTATACACCTCTTGTGTCCATATAAATTTATTTATTTATTAAAATTTAATTACATTTAAGACAAAAAAGAATTATAATGTCCAATCATAAAATATTTATTCATGTTATTCTCCAGATGGCTGTAGTAGAAATATTTTAAAATGAGAAGACATGGCTTCAACTTTCAGTTGATAAAGATTTTAATTTCTGACCAAGTTTATTTTAAACGAACTATTTTTTGTAATTACTTTGTAAAAGTTATTTAATCGTGTATTAATGCGCTCTTGTATATCTGGCAAAAATGAAACGTACTATATAGTACGTGAAGTACCGTCTCTCAGAAATATTTGGAAAATAATTTTTTAAATATTTTAAAATATTTTGAAATAAATTCAATTTTATGTTTATTTTTGCTTCACAAAAGTAGGATTATACCATTTTTCTCGCGTTTTTTTTTTGGTGGTTGTTTCTTAAATTTTTCTAAAACAAAATTATCAGCCATTATCAAATTAATATTCTGCATAATTTACGGGTTCTGCATAATTAACTGATGCTCTGTTTAGATCAGACGGTGTGCTTCGCTCACAATGTGATTGGTTTTTAAATATACAATACAATAGTGATCAACATTGGCAACAATGGAAGGTAGAATGTTTTATTTTGGCTGGAGACGAAGAATTACACGTTAAATTTTAAAAATTACATCCGTGTTCGAGTTACCAAGGCGTATTTTTTTCCAAATCTTGGTTGGGGGCGTTTCTCCCCTAACCCCACCTTCAACTCCCCCACGTTAGGCGTGCACAGACCTATATTTCGACAGCTTTCGTATTCCAAAACATAAAACCGTCATAGTTTATTAATTACGATTCAATCGATTAGGAGTTTATAAATTATTTTTTTTAATGATTGTTCTAAGAAAGAGAAATTAATTTATTTATGTCGAGCCTAATTGTTTTCTTTGTTCACTTCTGTGCTTTGAAGTTCAAAAATAGCCCTTGATTTTAAATTGTTCTTCTTATAAACTCTTTTTAAAATTACATTTACAATTGAAAAAATATCAATGCTTACTTATTACTATAAAATCTCAAAATACGTAACCACCTTTGTGGCAGGTATTTCGAGCTTGTAAACATCACGGCCTCGCCTCCAAAATTTAGGAATCCTGGAGACGAATTAAATATATATTCTGATCGATTAATTAATGTAAATCAATGTCCCTAATTGATTAATGACTTTGTTTGGGCTTCGTAAAATATAGAGCTCTTGTTTACATATTCATATGCATTCATATGACGGGGCACTTTAAAACATCGGTAAGTGCCAGCCATCTGACGAGGACTGAGAGAAGCTTTCGGTCGAAATAAGATTGTTTTTCAAACAACGAGCAACAAAAGACGAAAAGAAGTCTAGTCGAGAAAATGTCTATTTCTGAAAATGAAAATCTGGTCGAGGTGACTCCTGCCAAGTCTCAGGTTCCACTGGTTCTGAAGGGTTGCCTGAGAAAGTTCGATGCTGAGAAGAGTAATTCGTTCAAGTCAAAGTGAGAAATTAAAACTTTGATGTGTTTAGTTTGGTACTTGGATGCCATTGGTGGATGTATTCTTGGGCTTTTTTTATTCCAATATTTCTTGGCCAGGGCATTTTCTATGCTTTTGTTATTTGAAGTTGTTTATTTGTCAAGGAATTATATGATCTAAGATGACAACATCTCACAACATATTGTTGTTTTCAGGTACAAGTATTTTGTACTGATTCTGACTTTCTTCATCTATGCTTCCTACCATCTCACCAGAAAGCCACTCAGTGTTGTCAAGGTGAGTCGATCTGGTCTTCAGCGAGTCATTTTTCTAAAGACAATGTTGTTAAAATATTTTTAAAATGTTATGGAAAGTTTTGTGGAAATTTTTCATATCTAAGCTTTATTGAGTTCTAGTTTATGTGGTCATTGGCTTGTATTGAGCCCTAACTTCACCATCATCATCATCACCATCATCATCATCATAGCCATCCATCAGTCATCATTATCATAATCACATTTCAGAGCGAAATGAATCCATGCGATGGAAAAAACTCTTCCAACTGCACCGGAGGATGGGAACCTTTCAGTACGTTTCAGTTCTTTGTTTTTAAACTGCAAAAATGCATCCATCCTAGTTGTTACTATGTTATGGTGATGATGATGATGACGATGATGATGATGATAACCATGTGTAGTTGTGGCAGCCATGATAATGATAGTGGATGATGACTTGCTTTGTCACCCATGCATCCTTCCACGTTGCGTATGATCCATTACATGATGATGCCGATGACGGGGTGTTGATGATGATGACTATGAAGTTGTGACAGTCATGGTAATGACCCTAGTAGGTGATGACCCTTGACCTTTTAAACTCCACCCTATAGATGGCCCCAACAGCAAGACCTACTTTGGAATCCTTGACTCCACCTATTTGTTTGCCTATGCCCTGGGAATGTTCATCTGGTTAGCAAGTGCTTTTTAATAAATTGTTAATAAATTAATTTTAATAAATATTATTAAATGCCATTGGTTAGGTAGTAATTTACTTATTCTTTGGGGAAGGGTTTGTTGTTGTTATTGTTGTGAATTGAATGCTATTTGTTATTTTTAGTTTGAAAATGTGTTTGTGGATAATAATAATAATGATAATAATAATAATCTGTTTATTAATCTCTGATTATCAATCATTACCTTGTTTATTTATGAAAATATATTTGTTTTTTAATTTTCCAAATTTGAGGAGCTTCGGTTATCAAAATAATGCACCACCATTTTAATGCCATTTCGACAAACCACTTTGAAACTTGAATCAGATGCTGTTGTTGTTGTCAACCTAGCGAGCGTTGTTGTTGTAGTTGTTGTTGTCCTGATCACTGATGTTGTTGTTGACCCAGCGAGCATTGTTGTTGTTGTTGCCCTGATCATTGATGTTGTTGTTCTCCAGGCTGCTTCAACACTTCAACAGCAATCATCGTTCAAAACGGCTCGTTTATTGCCACAGACTCGAATTAATAATTAATCATCTTTTAATTATGCAAATTTATGCGCCGCTAAATTCAACGGCAGTGGTTCGTGAAGTCTCGAATGTCGCCTTTAGTTTCTCAAAGTGATTGTAAAATAAAGGATGTAATCATCACCACTCATCATTATCATTATCACCATCATCATTATCATCATCAGTGATGGTTAATTGTCTTAAGGCCATGTCACAGACTCAGTCATAAGATTGACAACAACGCAATTATAAAATAGGTTCCGAAATTATGTTATTGCAAAATTATATTATTGCGAAATTATATTATTGCAAACATTCTCACGTCATTCCGTGTCTCTTTGTTTGCTGGCTTTTGTTTACAATTCTTATTTAATAAGGATTTTGATAAACGATAAAGGTTTGACAATAATAACGATCATTATCATCATCATCATCATAACCACCTCATGACCTCAGTATCAGCATGATGATGATGGTGATGATGATGGCAATGGAGGCGAATCCATGCACTGAATTATTCACTGATTGTACATAATGGAGCCTATTTTTATTGATGTGAAAATGTGAGACTTCACTCACTCATCTTAACACTTGATCTTTGATCTATTGCTTTGGAATATGACATCTATTGGATACTTATAATAATAACAATAATAGTAATAATAATAGTAATAATAATAATAATGGTAATAATAATAAGAATAACATTATTATTATTTCATGATTTTACATGCATCAAGTTGACATTTTAATTTCATTTATGAAATTACAAACAGCGGCCACATAGCAGAAAGAAGCAACCTCAGGCACTTCCTGTTCATCGGGATGGTCCTCAGCGGGGTGACCACGGCCCTGTTCGGTTTCGGAAAGTACTGGAACATACACAACATCTACTACTTTGCCATCCTTCAGGTGAGGAGTTGTTGACGTTGTTGTGACGATTTTTTGTCCGCGTCCCTCCGTCGGTTTTTCCGTCTCGTCCGTCATCTGACGCGGCCCGTTCCGTCGTTAAGTGAAAATGAAGAGGTGATCATCATCATCACCACCATCGCCATTATCATCATCATGGTTTGCAAGTAATAATCTTGTTTTTATTTTGCCAATGCTTTCTGGACTTTTGTGTTTTGTGTCATCATTTTTCTTTCGAGCACTCGTGACGGATGCACGCAGGTCTCCGATCTGAGATCTGGAGATTTTATTATTTAATTATTTAATTTAAAAAAAAAAAATTAGAATCTTCTGTTTGTGAAACCTGATGCAACCTTTGCAACATCACGAGTGATTGCGAAACATTGTCATCGTCCAAGAAGAAAAACCTCGTGCCGTTGTGCAAGCAACAACGGCAACAGATGACGATGCATCAGTGACGGATAGAATGATAATGATGGTTGTGGTGATGATGAGATGATGATGATGATGATGATGATGATGGCAATAAAGATGATAGTGATGATTCTGAATTATTTGTTTGCTCAGATGAGTGATTGCTTTTAGTCTGTCACTTTAAATAAATTATCATGTGACCAGACCTGTTAAGCAAGGAAACTCAAGAGCTTAAGACAATTACAATAATTATATGGCAATGTTGACATTGATGATGATGATGATGATGATCTTGGTGGGGCTGGTGTGGCAGTGCTTATGCAAATGAAAACTATACGAATATCAAAGCGAGAGGCAACACCTCCTGATTATCATAATTTATTACCAGAGTCGGACCTAATTAGCAACTAATGATTATTTTATGTTTTTTCTTTCAGTCATTTGCCGGTCTCTTCCAGGCCACCGGTTGGCCCCCGGTGGTGGCCTGCGTGGCAAACTGGTTCGGCAAAGGAAGGTTCGTACCGTCGGAATTAATTTTATTTTTTTTCTTTTCCCCCGTAAAATAAAAACGCGTCGTCAAAGTTTGCTCTCGACAGTAACCGCGGCAACCTTTTTGTGTGTATGTGTGCATTTGATTAGGTTAAATCGAGGCTGACAATTGTTAATAACTTTAATATTTAAAAAAAAAAGCAAAAAACTGGGAATCCCAAAATTTAATTAACCGACGATTACGTAATTACTTCCGCACTCGAACGACGTTTTATGTCAGTATCGACCTCCCGAAGAGATGTATTTCATCGGACATTTTGTCGATTTGCAGTCGCGGTTTCATCATGGGCGTCTGGAATTCCCACACCTCGGTCGGAAACATCCTTGGCTCCCTGCTGGCAGGAGCCTTTGTCTCCTCCGACTGGGCTCTCTCATTCATCTTCCCCGGCCTGGAGATGGTCATCCTCGGGGTGCTCGTACTCTTCTTCCTCATCCCAGGTCTATAAATAGACTCTCATAGTTCATTAGTTATTCGTGGATTTTGACAATAGGACTGGTGTGGGTGACGTGGTCTTCTGTTGTTCATTTTTTTTCTTTCTCTCGTTTTTTAGATCCCGCTGACGTTGACAATGAAACTGGGTACAAGACTTTGCCAGAGGTTGAGGTATTGTTATTATTATTAATATTATGTTGAAGTGTTATTATTATACTTTTTATATTACATCAAGCTAATATTATACCATTAATATATTATATTACATATTACTATGACATATAGTATTGCTTGATATCAGAGGATATCAATAGTTTTCCTACATGTTTCAATGATGAATGCATCACATTTGAAGCTGAGCCTGACACTTGCCAGGCAAATGGTCTCCGAAGTGTGGCACCACAAGAATAAAATAGATTTACATTCAGTCAAATTTAATGGCCTGCAGATTGGCCTAATGGGTGTGGGTCCTGCATGTTGCATGGATGGCAACAATCGCCACGTTTCTTGTCCTATGTCGGGCCTTCACTGGCAAGGGGAGGGGTGCCCTCGGTTGGGGTGTGGGAGGAAGGTTGTATTAAACATGGGCATCTATTAATGAGTGCCTTTGCAATAGGATGCATAGGGCATTGTGAAGATTGGAGTAAATATGCTTGCAATTTGATTCAGAGTTGTTTCTCATTCTCGTGGCTCATTAGATCATAATCTATTGTTGTGCCAACGAATTATTTCTTAAATAATCACATCTGGCAAATGAATTTAATTATACAAACAAAATTATATTTAATTATAAATAACTAAAATTATATTTAATTGTTATAAATAAATTCATATTCAATCAATTACTTTCCCAGGAGACGGAGAGAGATGAGGAAATCCTGTCCAACAGCAACATCCAGAATGTCGGGTCAACTGAGGTCATCCTTGAGTCTGGCGAGGGTGAGGTCAAGGCCATCAGCTTCTGGAGGGCCCTCATGATCCCAGTGAGTGTAGTGATGATGGTGATGGCGAAGATGATTATGATGATGATAATAGTAATGCCACTACCAAAAAATAATAGTACTAATTGTAATTATGATTGTGGTAATAATAATAATAATAGTACCAACGATGAAAAATGGCAATTCTATAAAACACTTCCTCTGGCCACTTAAGGACTCTTAGTTAATGACGGTGGCGATGATAATGATTGTTACGATGATTAAGAGGCATTATAAAAAAAATGTTGAGCAACAGGTTAATTGATGTTGGTCATAATTAATGCCTACTTAATTATGCCATTAATGCATAATTATTGTTGGTTATAATTACTTACCAGTGCCGAATGATGGGTTTCAGACGTTTTTTGCAGCACCCAAAACTCCAATTTAATTCTAAATTTGCTGTTTTTTTTTGTTAATCCTATTATCGTTATTGCAATTTTTATTATTATAATTGTTATTTTTATTATAATTGTTATTTTTTAATTTGAATTTATTCCAGGGTGTCATTGAATTCTCCCTCTGCCTGTTCTTTGCCAAACTTGTCAGTTACACCTTCCTGTTCTGGCTTCCTTACTACATCTCTAGTAAGATATATTGTCACAGTATTAGATGCTTTACAGATTATTATTATTATTATTATTATTATTACCATTTTATTATTTTCAGAGAGCGGTCATTTCAGCTCCTCGACTTCCGCCGTTTTGTCAACCCTCTTTGACGTCGGAGGAATCCTGGGTGAGTCATCGTTTTTTATGATGATGATGATACTATAGTTATAATTATATAAATAATAAAGTGTAAATAAATAAATAATCATTTGTTCTAAGTCAACTTATAATTCCAAAATTTTCATCATTTTTTTTATAATAGAGGGTTTAATTCAGATAATTCAGAAAAAAAATTTGCTTCTTCCTCGCAGGTGGTATTGCTGCCGGTGCCGCTTCTGACTTGACCAATGCCGGAGCCCTTACCTGCATGATCATGCTCCTATTGGCAGCTCCATTTGTAAGCATTCGAAGATGGCCCATCTTTATACTTGAATTATGTTTTGCATCGATTAATATTAATAATTACTTAATTAAGTAATTAATTAAATTAATTTGTAGATGTTCATGTATTACTTCCTCGGTCACATCTCTCTTGCAGTCAACATGAGTGAGTTGTTTTTTTGTGGATTTGTTTTAAATGTACCTTTGGTAGGAATTTGGAGGTCTTTTGTGTGCTTATTTTTTTGCTCACTTGCATGAAATTTAGAAAGAAAAATAATCTTCTTTATTCTTTCAATTGGACCTATATATTTAATATTCAAAAGAAAATTTAACCCCAAATAATCTTCTTTATTCTTTCAATCCCAAATAATCATTTCTAGCATACTTTTAATCATGGCAAATAACTTTCACCGTTTCAGCCCTGCTCACCCTGGTCGGATTCTTCGTCAACGGTCCTTACAGTCTCATCACCACCGCCATCTCGGCCGACCTCGGAACCCACCCGAGCCTCAAGGGCAACTCCAAGGCCCTGTCGACCGTCACGGCCATCATCGACGGCACCGGTTCTATAGGGGCTGCCGTGGGCCCCCTCCTGACCAGCTTCCTGTCCCAGTACGGATGGGACAGGGTCTTCGAGATGCTTATCGCGTCGGACATTCTCGCATTGCTGGTTAGTTCGTACATTCATTTCGCGAGCGTCGCGACGAGAGGTCGCAAGACGTCCGGCGAGTCCGCGCCTCGGTGCCGTCGATTTTCCTGTTGCATTTTGAATCCCTTCCGCGTCCGTCTCGGAGTGAATCAGTGGCTGGTAGCCGTGTGTGGCGTACTCGTCTTAACCCTCTCCTACCTCTGCCTGACCATGGCTTCGAATGCCAATGTTCTCAAAGCAAAGGCAATGTTTTCCCAAGTCTAGGCACTACTGCTCTCGTTTTCTCTTGTTTCATTTTTGCAAATTCTTAGAGATTTCAACCTAAAATCTAAAAATCAAGCTTCTTGGGGTTTTAATATAGTTATTGTTGGTTTGTTTGAAGATATTGAACTGTTAACTTGAATGCCACACACGCATGCATGCACGTTTGAGTTTCAAATGTTTTTAAACATTCGGTTTGCTTCAGTGACTTATCATTCAATTTGTTTAGTGGACAGCTTTGACGTTGGGTTTACTCAAATATCACTCATTCTATAGATGGAGCTATTGTTCAAGATGATATCTGTTGTTTTAGTGCATTTCCCAAGTGCAGGCAGATTTTTTTTCTTTAAATTTATTTGCACGGCATAAATTCTTTTTCCATATTTCATTCACCTCAGAAGCCTCGAATCTTTTTGTCTGTTAACTTTTAAACTTTCCAAAACATTTCGTTATGCAACGTCTCCAAAATACGTGCTAGATTTTTGGCGACAATTCGTCAAGCTGCAATCTGATGTACAAATTGTAATTATGCACGTTTGTTCTCCCATGGGGAACTCTTTGTCATCCTAGGTTCTTGATTTGTGATACCAGCACGTTATAGGTCAATTGATTGATGTTCAACCGGAAAGTCTTCTAGAAATCTCAGATCAAAGTGCTCCTTTGTTCACTTCTTTTTTTGGATTTCATTGAGTTTATGTTCTGTGTGCGGAGTTAATTGGCACTAGGATTGTTCCGAGAAAAGTCGTTTTACCTGAATTCCTTTGGCAAAGCCGATCTCGGGTCCGTTCGCGATCCGAGAACCACTGTTGGGCATGGTGTCGTGCTTGTTTATGATTCAATTGGTCGTTATTTTCTAATGCCAAGTTACGTTAATAAATTAGACGAAACCGTTAAAGACGTTCGGATCTCTTGTTACCACTTGACCGATGGCATCATAAAACTTATGAGAACAATTCTAAATTGCAGTTTGTCAAATGCTTCAGAAATAATCTTTTGCAGGAAATTTGACTCAACAATAACAATAATAATTAAACTTGCAATTAATTCAGAATTGAATTAACTCAATAACAAAGCCTGGAAGTAATTAAAACCTTGTAAAATTGTGATTTCAGTTGGTCTTAAGACTCACCTACAAGGAAGTGAGGGACATGATCAGGAGAAGGAGAAACTGAGAAGCCATCCCGGATTTTTGAGAATTTCTAGCGCATTAATAAACGAATTATTGATTCGTCACCCTAACTACACTTTAAACTTTAGTTACTTTAGGATGTTAGCTTCGCTGAACGAGTTTCCCGCCAGCCGATCCAGTATTTTTATTCACTTTGTAATTCGATGTGTAACCATCCCGGTACCATTCGCCAAATTTATGAATATTTATTTTATTAATATTGTTTGATTTTTGTACACAATTCATGAACTGAAAAATTTTGATGCCAACAACCTTCTCGTATTTTGCCCGAGTTGACATTTTAATGGCGTTTTATTGACGATCGAAGTCTACGCCGTCACTATTAGCGAACGTTTACGTAAATAATGTCGGAATATACAATCACAACAATCCTGGGGGTACGGGGGTGGAACGACCGGACCCAACAAGATGAGAAAAAAATGGCCCACGATTTCAACCATAAACCAGCCTCACCGGAGACGTGCTACTCTTGCACCCAACACATTAAGTCAGTCAGTATCTCCGAGGATGAGTTAATTAATTACCCGAGTGACATCGCACGATGCAAACTCCCGACCCTAAATTAAATTACGACACTCGAGAGGAAAGCAATCTCAAAGTGGACCTGGTACGGCCATAGAAAGTCACAAGAGTGGGGGGAGGTGCACTCGTGTCTGTTTCGTTTTAAGAGGACCTCAAAGTTTCCTTAAGAACCGGCAGCCATTTTCGGCTTCTCTCGTCATTGCCTGTGACGATGCGTTAGAGCACAAAACCTACAACGAGCTGTTGTTTGGCGATAACTTCGGCCAACGGTGAGTAGATTTTTTGTTGATTAGCAGCAAGATGAGGATTTATAAATGCTATAAATTGTCGGAATTTCATCAGAAAGACTGTTAATTCTGCGAAAAAATAATAATCTGCAGCGCTTAAGCCATTCTCGCGACAACCGAACACGGTAATATTTGACAATGAAATCCAAAATAACGTAGCCGGAGAAAAAGGATGTGCCAGTGTTGAAAATTTTTATATTTTGAAGTTAATATATATATATTGCTGAATTGCAAACAATTAGGGCAAAATAATATTTTATTGGCATTGTGATTATTAATATGCAAAGTAAAATTTTGAATTACGCTCAATGGATGAATATGCAGCATCAGACACGGATATCGTCCGTATGATTCATCATATTGAGAGCTTGTTTGCTTTTGATGTCTTTCTATGTTTTATTTTTATTAATTTTTTTAGTCTCGTTAGTACTTAAAATCGCAGTCGTTTAAAATGAATTTCGCTTTTCTCTAACCCGGAATCAGTCTGTTGTAACGTCTGCCTAGTTAATTACTGCCTCTAGCCTGTTCGTCCCAACAGGATTTCACGATGATAACGGTGATGTTTTAACAAGTAAGTTGTCGGCATGTTACGATGTCAGTCGATTTGTTGTTTGTTTTGGCTTTTAATCTATTGATAAAGTCATTGTTTTGATGGTAAAAGTCAAGAACTTTGTAGGCTTTTTGTAGGTAATAAGCGCTCATACTCACAAGTTATGTGAAGGCCTGATTGGTTCTTCAATTTAAACTTTGACCCTGCGGTTGAAATTTATCTATGACCTTTTGTTCGGAATTTCTCGGTCTGTGATCACCTTCCTGTTTGTTCATTTATTGTCGGATCGCTTTATCACTTTTTCATTTGCTACGATGATGACGACGACGATGACGATGGTGGCGTTGGTGGTGATGGTGGTGATGACTAATTGATTAAAGCATTTCAAGATGTTTATCGTTGGAAACCTGGCTTTGAAATGATTGATGCACCTTGTAGGCTTCGAGATGAAACACTAAGATAAACAGAATTTTAGAGGCACTACTCCGTATACAGAGCGCTACAAAAGTGACACGATAAAAATAACCCTCCCCGCTGGGTGGATATAAAAATGAATGATTCAGCGTTCGTTCGCGATGCGATAGTGTTGCCAATCGTATGCAAATCTCTTTCATTTCTCAACAGAATTAGTGGAAATCCGATAGGGTCACGCGATAGCTGGAAAAAATCTCTGGAAAAAAATTCTGGAAATAAGGAAGAGGGGAAGAAAGAAAGATGTTGCAGCAAATTCTCAGGGACATGTACATCGACCCGGAACTCTTGGCAGAGTTGGACGAGGAACAAAAACAGATTCTCTTCTGTAAGATGAGACAGGTAATAATAATACCAACCCAACGGCTATCGTGCCGCTCAGTCACTCACTCGCTCACTCACTCACTCAGTCACCCATTCACTCACTCACTCACTCAGTCACCCATTCTTTTCAGGAGCAAAAGAGACGCTGGGAAGAGAGAGAATGTCTCTTAGAAAGAGAGGAGATGAAGAAAACGAAAGCACAAAAAGGTTACTCCCCTTTTTACATCTTCTTCCTTTTTCCGCATCACTTTTTTTTCTTTTCTTGATACAAAAAAGAAAACCGATCGCAAAAAACAAAAACAAAATCATAATCATAATCGCATCTTCAAAAGAACTGTTATTCATCGCTATCGTCGGAAGCCCTTTCCTCTACAGAAGCTTCACCAATCATGATGCACGAGTTATTTTTAACCAGCCAATAGGAAAGGGAATAACGTCCGATTTCTGGAGGATGCCGATCTCAAGCCCTGGACTTGGGTGATGGGGGAACACCAAGATGACCTCAACATTGAAGAACTGATCGAAGCGGAGAACATAAGGAGAGCAAAGATACTCGTAGAGCAGGAACTTAACACGTGAGCTGTTGATTGAATGATGGTCGGACGGACAGACGGACGGACGGATGGGTGGGTAGCTGCGATTGTGAGTGGACGAATGTGACGTAACGTCTGGTACATTGAAGATGTACTGATGGTGCTTTGTTAATGTACGGAATGTTCATGAATGATTCTCAGGTGATTGGTTCATTCATTTATTTATGCAGTTAAAATCTTTTTTTTATAGAAAATAAGGTACTTTAAGACGTAAATGTGAAAAGCTCGTTATGAAGTGTGGTAAATATTAATGAATAATGAGTTGTTGAGGTCAACAATAGTAATAATAATAATAATAATAACATTAATAATAATAATAACATTAATCAGTTGACATAAGTTGTAATGAAGACTACTTAATAATTGCTGAGAGATGGAACACGTCCTATTTTTAATAGCTGTCAAAGACTGCAATTTTAAGGCATTTTTACTCAGAAATTCTTAAAATCGATATTTTTAAGATGACTTCAAAAAGATCCACATTTTCGTTTTTTTTTATTTTAACAGAATATCTCAAAACCCGAACGTTGCAAACGTCCCACTCATCAATGGTCCTTGGAGAGACGAGAGTGCTGATAACGATCTCGACATTAAAGAGACGCCAACTAATGAAACGCCTTTGTTCGGAGAGAACAATGCTTTTAACGCCGACGTGAATACAGAGGATGACACCCTAACAATGGAGACCCTCCCTGATACGACGAGTAGCCCCGAGGCAGAGACGTCGCCGGCCGTAGACGTGCCTGAAATGCCGACCAAACTTCCATCGCCACCGTCCTCAAGCTCCGACGAAGCGCAGGAGACCGACGACATCGGCACTTCGCTCCTACGATCTTCCAAGTTTGTTCCTCTTTCTTCTGGTTCTTACTCCAAACTGTTCACTGCCAAAGACGAGCCTTCTAAAAATTTAGGGAAGGTACCTTGTACTGCTACAAACGTTCCTATTGTTGAATCCCCCCAAACTACTAGCAACACTTCAACATCTAAGACAACGTCACCAATCATTTCCACCATCAGCCCCTCCCTAAAACCTACATCTTCCTCTCTTGACGAGACCACCAAATATGGCGGTGGCGTGCAGCGTCCGGAAGTCGCTGCAGCCAAAATCTCAAATTCCGTTGCCAGTCGTTCATACGCTGTCGGCATAAAGCCTGCCGTATCTGCAAAACCGGTAGAAAAGATCCGACCAGAATCCGTGTCTCCTCCCATTTCGACCGAAAAGACAGAAGGGTTTAAGGACAAACAATTGGCATCCACCAAATCCAGTCCTGTGGCCATCCTCGCCAGTCAATTCTCCCTCTTCTCCAGTAATTCGAGTCCAAAAACCACCGCTCCAACTTCGTCCACGAAACCTGCAGTTTCGACAAAACCATTGGAAAAGTTTCAACCGGGAAAAAACGATTCCAATCGGACGGATTCGACGCCCGGCCGGAGCCAAATCAAGTCTCAGACGACGTTTACACCCTCCACGTCGGAAAGGAAGCAGGGCAACGGCGACGGAGTCGGACGTTCGGGAGAGAACGCGGCCGTCGGGAGCATCGTGGAGAAGGCCAAATTGGACATGGCCTCCTTTCGGGAGAGGAGGATGAGGGAAATCTATTCGGGAATCCAGTCGGAGAGGCAGAAGAGCCTCGAAAGGGCGACCAAGGAAAGCAAAAACATCGTCCAACTCTGGTTAGCACAAGGTAAAACCTGTGCGTGATTATTATTATCATTATAGACTTTGATGACTAATTAAATTTACTAATGGTAATGAAAAATGTTAATAATAATATTAATAATAATAATAATTTGTTAATAAATTTAGAGTTGTTAAAATAATAAAAGATCCTCTCTTTTTAATGTACAAAGAACTTTACGCAAAACGTGTTCTTCGAAATTCCGAGGCAGAATAAATGGAATTGAATAAAAAAACGAAAATAAAAATTAAAAAATAATTAAAACTTGACATGAAATATTCCAAAATTAAAAAAAAAATAAATAAGGACTCGAAGAAAACGAAGTGTTTTTGGATAGGCGCCATTTTTAATTGTCGTCTGCTGGCGAAACTCTCTTCTCAGATGTCCGTAAAGTCTGGAAACGTAAAACTAGACGATCCGAGTTTGCGTACATTCGATGTAAACATGGCTGGAAACTGCATTTCACGGTGCATGATTTACGATGCATGATGCACATTTTACAATGCACAGTATACGATTACGTAGTGCATGATGCATTGATTCGCAATGCAGAATGCTCGATTACCAACAATTCATTTGCGAGACTGAGCTCGGATGTTTCACTTTTAAAATGTTTTTGAACTTTTGGAGCAACAGGTCAAGTTCACCCGCACGTAAGATATTGAATGGATATTAGTGATAATTGCAAATTTAAAGTCTATAATTTGTTTTATAAAATTCCTTAATCACAGATTTGTGTAAAGTCATTGCTTACGTTACATTGTTTACGAGTTAAACATATATTAACCTTATATTAATCATTATTAAATATTCTAAAATTTATTTATTAATATTACATATTAAACATGTTAATTAATATTTGTATATTATACTTGCTGTAATTATTAGTTATGCTGATAACTAGTTATAATGTTAATTATAATAATTCCATTATTTATGGTAATCATCATTGACTTATTATATTTTCACTTTGAATTTATTCCTTCGTTCGATCCGTCCGTTCCAAAACCTTGGACGGACGGACAGGCCGGAGAATGTTTTAAATGGAATTGAATTTTAGAAAAAAAAGTCAAAGAGGCAGACGAGGAGAGGAAGATGATAGCGAGAAGAGTGAGGGAGGACAATGCCAGGGCCATGAGGAGACTGCGGACGGAGAGCCAAGTCTTATCGCTCTTCACGGACGATCCGTCGAGACCCGGATACTCCATGTCGGTTTATGGCCATGGGTTTGATAATTAATTAATAAATGGTGGTTTATTAAATGATAAGTGGTTGTTTTATTATTATGAGTTTGTTGTATGTTATTATAATAATAGTTTAATATTAATATTTTTTATAAATAAATAAGTTATATATAATTTATGTTACAATAATTTATTATTATTACTATTATTATCCTTGACCCTGCAGCTTGCTCAACATCGTGTCCAAACCATTTGCAGTCTATTAAACTTGAAAGGGAATTTAATTGCTTTATTAATAATTATTTATTAATAATTGCTTTTCTGTCATTCACTGTTTTGTTCTTCATTAATCAGGTTTTTTGGAATTGGGGTCCATTTAATTTCCAATTTAACTGGAAATAAGTTGTAATTTGATGAATAAATTATTATTATTATTATTATATTATTATTATTATTATTATTATTATTTTTACTTTTGTTATTATTATTATTATTAATATTAATTGTCATCAGGAAAACAATTGATATTATTGGCTTGGTATTATTGATGTTACCAATGTTTATCCATTTCATTATGGTAATTCATGGAATTTATTAACTAGCAAAGTATTGAGTTATAAACTCATGCAATTAGTAACAGCTCATAATGACAATAATAATTATTATAACAACAGTAATTGTTATTATAAAAGTAATCGCTATTAAATATTTTCTCTGACGATTCTCAGACACAGTGCCAACCAATCGATGCAGAGGGTTCAGAGGCCTTCGGGTCCGTCGGACGTCATCGGCTGGTATCAAAAGGTCGAACTGAAGAGAGGCGCAGGGCTCGACCCCAAGACGGGGAAACAGGCCCCTTACTATTTTGGTAAGAGATGCTCATTTTTTCAGGGTATCTGTATGAGTGAAATAAGATATAAAAAGTGTGTAGTATTGTTATAGTATAGTATTTATCAGGATAGGTCATAATATTTTTGGACAGTAAATTATTAATTATGAATGAGAGTATTGTTTGATCCATGAACCCAGGGATGCTGAGCCGGAGGGCTGCCGAGAAGAAGTTGTCCGGAAAACCCGAGGGAACGTTTCTGGTCAGACTCAGTACTCAGATATTCGGATATGCTGTCTCGCTTAGGGTGCGTTTTGATTGAAAATGAATTGCGATTGGTTGATTGATTGATTGATTGAATGATTGAATCCAGTTGGAAATTATTATTATTATTATTATTATTATTATTATTATTATTATTATTATTATTATATTATGTTTATTATATGCCTGCAATTCAGGGTTCCGACTCATTCCACAACATAAAGAACATCCGCCATTATCTGATTGAAGTGACGTCAACCGGTTATCAGTTCTTTGGGGCCAATCAACCCACATTCCTGAGCCTGCACTCTTTCATTGAACATTACAAGGTTGTAAATTTATGATGGTGATGATGATGATGATAATGATGATGATGACGATGATGATGATGATGATGATAATGGTGATGACGTAATGAGGGTGATGATGATGATGATGAGGAGGAGGATGAAAATGGTGATGCTGTTGATGAGGATGATGATGATGATGATAATTATTATGTTAATGATGGTAAATGTCATGTCAACAAAGAATATGTTAATAATGCTAACAATGATGACCTCTAACAATAACATTTGTTTGTGTTTTTAATTCTAATTTTAATTTTTATTGTCAAAATTTTTATAAGTGAAAATAAGTAATCAATTCGCTTTGTTTGCAACAGGGCTGCAGATAAATTAACATAAATTATTATTATCAACTTTCAATTACTATGACAACATCATTTGCATATTCGCATAAATTATTCCATTAAGTAGAATGAGCACGAAGTCTCGCATTTGCATTGCTCGAGCTTATTGGAGGACGTTGATTGACGTGATTGATGTGATTGACGTGATTGAAGTGATTGATGCGATTGACGTGATTGAAGTGATTGATGCGATTGACGAGCATTGAGGCCAATTCATGTTGCACGACATTTCAAACGAGGCGTGGTAACGTCATGAAGTCACGTCAGTTTGAGTAGCGCTCCATTGTCCTTATTTTTTTTGGAGGAAGATTAACCTGCAAATGTTTTTAAATTAGTTTATATATGTATATTTATTTAATTGCAATAAAAATCGATTAATTAGGTAAATGATTAAATTATTTATGTTTTTAATTTTAATGCCTTTAAATTTTCAATTTTAAGTATATATTTATATATAAGTATATAATATAATTTTAAGTGTATATAAATAATATATATATATTATAATTATATTATAATTATAGTAAATTATAATAGCAATCAAGTAAACTTGTAGCTCTCGCGTTCGGCGCTATATAAATGACTTATTATTATTATTATTATTATTATTATTATTATTATTATTATTATTATTAAACAATTGAATAATTTACAACAGAAAAACCCTCTCTCCCTGGTCACATCTGACAGGCTGAAGGTGGAACGTGGACTCCTGAAAGATGACGACGACGACGACGATGGTGGTGGTGACCACAATGCGTCATCGTCGTCGTCGTCATCCTCGGATTCCGTCCTTGATTGCTAAGGAAGCGACAATTGGCAGTGAATAGTTTAATAATAATCATAAAGAAACTTAAATATGTTGATAGTAATAATAATAATAAATGTAAATGATAAGAAATAATATAACAAGAGAATGGTATCTTTTTCAGAAAGATTTTTAATAGATAATAATAATAATAATAATGATGATGATAATAATAATAATAAGAATAATAATAATGATAATAATAAGAATAATAATAGTAATAATAATAACAATAATATTAACTAGTATAAATGATAAGAAATAATATAATAAGAGAATGGTATCTTTTTCAGATAGATTTTAGCTAAGCTACAAGTATTCATTCTAGTATTATGGTGACATTTATTATTAGTTTATTTGTGTCCTAAGCAGTCATTATTGACATTATTATTTTATGATTAATATTTATTATTGACATTATTATTATTATTATTTTAAAATTAATATATATTTTTTTTCTTAATGCCATTCGTAGCTCTGAGTGCCTGTGACCAGGAGGATTAGCGATTTTTTGTTTATGTTTTCGTGGCAGAGCGGATGGAAGCATCGATCTTTTTCAGTATTAATTCGGTACTTTGGGTACTTTGGAGGTGTATTCAGCAGTGTATTCAATCGTGAAATATTACTTTGTACTTTATTGTTGTTGCTGTTGTTGTTGTTATTGTTGTTGCTTTTGCTGTTTGCAGACGATGCTGATGCTGTTGTTGTTATTGTTGCCGTGCTGTTGTTGTTGTGCTGCTGTTGTTGTTGTTGTTACTTCCAACCTTTTATGGACTTCTACAATTTTAACTTTGTTTTAGCTTTGTTTTCATTTGACAGGAATATACAAGCAGACGTGTGATCGATTATTGTTTACAGTTTTCAGTGTGGAGCAGTTAAGAGCAAGTGAAATATTAATTGCAACAATAATAATAATAATAATGATAATAATAAAAATAAAAATAATAAACATAATTGCAAAAATAAAATAATGATAACAGTAATAACTGTAGCAATAATAACAATAACAACAATAATAGTCATGAAGCCAATAATTAACAGTGACAACCATAATAGTAATAATAATAATAATAACAATTGTATTAATAATAATAATAATAATAACAATAGTATTATTATTAATAATAATAACAATAGTATTAATAATAATAATAATAACAGTAGTAATAATAATAGTAATAGTACTTATAATAGTAATCACATTGTAACAACAACGACACGAACAAACCAGCACTTTGCTGGGATTTGAATGTTCCAGAGAAACTGGCTTCGTTGGGTTTCGTCTGGCAACTGTAACAACGACGCTACTACTACTACTACAAATAATAATAATGATAACAACAATAATAATAAGAAATTATAATTTAAAAAAAAATATTATAATAAGCCGTTTCTACGAAAGATTTGGCGGAGTTAAAAGCACTTTTCTGTGGGACAGTGTTTCTGATTTTCTAATCGTTTTGAGAGGAAATGTTTGAGCACTGCTACAAAAAATGAGGGATAATAATTACAAAGTCGGCCATAATTGCCCTGTAATTACGAAAAATATACATAAACAAAATCAAATGATTTAATTGTGATTGATTAAACATGAATAATTTAATATTGACGTTAGCGAGAAATATGATTTTTAGCAGCTTCCATTACACGAATAACAAAAAATGAATAAAAAGAGCAGATCGTGTCGAAGGTAATTCCATTTCAGACTCGGCCAAAATTACTGTATAAAAGTTATTATTATTATTATTGTTATTATTATTATTATTGTTATTATAAAACATGATATCAACAAACAAATGATGTCAACAATAGAATGCTTTCCATACGCCATCTCTTTCTTTTCCAGAAACATGCTTCCAAAGCGAATTCTAAACCGACCACTCTTCCAGCCTTGAATCCTGTTCCATCTGGAGGTAGGCACGTCCGGTCGCTCCATCAACCACTACTGCCGGGTTCAAGCCCTGCTCCGGGTGTACAAATCCACCCGGGTGACCACTGACGACCCCTCGGGGCGAACCCTCTCCCGAAAACAGTCTCTCCAATTTCGTTCTGCTCTCGTTGAAATCACTGCCTGTAGTCTTCCCTTGGACTATTGTTAGGGGGGTGGCGTATTCCACCTGCTGGACTGAATAACCGGGAACATCTCCTCCAGTGGACAGCCGCAGCTGATCCAACTTTCTCTTGATTTCGCTTTGAGTGACGACGGATGACTCAAAGTTGCTGTTCCTATTTGGAGACGAGGTCAGCGAACGACTTCCAGGTCGAAGGCTAGGAACTCCCAGGGTGGATTTGACCCTTCCCCTCATGGTCACGTGTTCTTCATCTGCATACGGTATCATTCCAGATGGATTTGCTTTTAAGGGTGCCCTTTTTTCTCGATAGGGAGCTGAAGAATGCGGCAGTGGAACCGGTGGATGCGGGAGTGGAGCGACTGAGATGCTGGAGTTTGAACTCGGAATGGAACTCATCCTCTTCGGGGGCTTAGGTGGAATTCGAGGGTAGTTCGAACGGTTCGTCTGGGGAGAGAAGTCCTTGCCGCGTACGTCCTGGTAACTGCTGGCTTTGTAGAGATCGTTTTGACGAACGTTCAAGTGATTTTGCACGTTGGTTGGGTTTCCTGTCTGGCTGGAATCGGACTGGTCGTAGGGGTATTTATTCGATTTAGTAACAAAGAAGGGCGTGTAGGGCGGAGGGACATCACCCTGGATATCGTTCAGTTTCGTAACGGATCTGCTCTTTTCCATCATGTTCTTGTCGGTCGCTTTCAGTCTCACAGGAAAGGAGTCGAACGTGGTAGCGCCGTCGGATTCTTGATCGAGTGAGGAGAGTGATAACTGAC
This sequence comes from Hirudinaria manillensis, assembly GCA_034509925.1. Taxonomy (NCBI): domain Eukaryota; kingdom Metazoa; phylum Annelida; class Clitellata; order Hirudinida; family Hirudinidae; genus Hirudinaria; species Hirudinaria manillensis. The sequence goes on along the minus strand of CM067538.1, from coordinate 6,288,140 downwards.
TGCTTTCAAAGAATGAAGTCAGAGGTCTTCTGTTCGGTTCTCTGTTTCTTTGGTGGGGCATGGTTCTGATTTCTATAGGTGGATTTCTTCTTGCTCCATGACTCTCTGTGGATCCCTGTTGATTTAGTTGATGGTAAGGAGGATATTGTTGGATATTACCGGTTTCACCTAAGTTCTGAGGATATGGCTGTTGTCGTCCGTAGTTTTGTACTTCATATTCAAACTGTTGTTTTTGTATGGGATCATGAAATTGTGCATATTCCGTCTGAGTTGATGGATTTTCAATTTTTAGTTTCTGTTTTATCAACTTTCTTTCCAGCTCCCGGTTGCGTTCACCTGGATTTTGCGCGAGAAATGAAGCTTCAGCGGAATGACGAAGTTCTTCCGATGTTCTTTGAAGAACGAGTTGTTGTTGAATCCACTGATATCTGGAGTCATCCAGTTGGCGACCGTCTTCAGAACCCAACCTTCGCTCGATATCCTCTACGACTGACCTGGTAACTTCACGACTCATTCTGTCTGCCACCTCGCTTGGGAACGCTTCCAGTTGACTGCCTCCATTTCCTTCGGCTGTCATCAAAACAGGTGGAACTTGAACGGGTTCCCATTGCTGCCGTGCCGAAGTCCCGTGGTAATTGGGGTAATCGTGGTAAAAGGACAAAACCTCTCCACCTGGACCAATGTTCGCGTAGATTTCATCCGAGTTCGTGGAGCTGGCTTGAGCAGTTGATCCATCGAACGCGTCCGTGCCTCCGAGTCCAAACTGAGGATTCGTGTCTGAATAACCCAAAAATGGTCCAGAATTTGCTTCTTCGTCTTCTGCCTCGAAAGAGGTGACTTGAACTGAGGGAATTTCTTCGTAAATGTGCTCTCTGAAGGTCAGCTTTGGGAGTTCACTTTGCCCCAGAATCCTCGTTTGAAGATCACTGGGCGGGTCAGTCGTCCACCCTTCCTTTGGTTCGTCGGACGATGGTCTGCTTATCACCTGCTGGTTTGCTCCTGACTCTATGTTGGTTACTGATCCACAAATGAAGACGTCTTTCAAACTTGGCCTGCTCTTGACAGACGGTGCATTGATGGTGGCCGGTTGAACCGAGGGTGCGGACCAAGGGTCTCTGAGACGTTCGGTAACCGTGGAATGGCTGTTCTCGTGTCTGGAGACGAGCAGTCCAGTTTCAGTATTCGCCAGTCGCTTTGGGTAAGACTTTATGGAGGCCACCTTCATATCTTGCTGGCTGTTCATCTTCGGTTGTAGCTTGGCCACCGGAATTGGAGAGCTTTGAACTGGAAGAGAATGGGCAGAGGCGTTCTGTTGCAAGTGCTTCTTCAGGGCCATTGCCAGAAGAGATGGAGAAGACTCCACGTTTTCTAGTGGCTTTTGCGAGTCGATGAACATCGTTGCCGGTCTCATTTGAGAGTTGGCCGCCTTTGGCCGGGCCGCAACCGGGGCCGTTTCGGTCCCCTCTTCGTCAGAATCCGTGAAGTCGTCTGTTAGTTAAGAAAATTTCCGAGCTAATTTTAACACCCAGTCTTAAAAATTTGGCTTAAATATTCCAGACCGAGAAACTGAAATAGAACAAATCAAGAAATAAATTTGAAGATTGGACTTAAAAGTGCTCACCGAAACTGTCCAGTCTGCTTCTATTGGTTCTGACATCTGTGAACGAGGAAGATTTTTGTTGATTCTCGAAGATCGGAGCGAGGAGATTGTAATTCTTTTGCTTGTCTTTGCTGCCGAGTTTCACGCTGTCACCCTCTTGGATGCTGCCGAATATGCTGGAGATGTAGTCGTCGATCTTGTCGACGTCCTGGGCGTCTGGCGTCACCAGACCGGACGTCAGCGCGTCTGCCCTTCTGTCGCTTCTGTCGCCGGGGCAGCTGACTTGCTTCGACAGAGCGTTCGTTCTTTGAAGTTGTTTTTGTTGCTCGACCAAGAATGCTTGCATGCTCGGCCTACGACTGTTGTCTGGCTTCCTCTTTGAGTGATAAATGGGCTCCTCTTTTATGGGAACTTACACAAAATACACAAATTATTATTTTTTTAAATTCAATTTAATCAATTCTATGGTAAAATTAAGTTCGATTGTTGATTAATAAGGAATTAATAAGATATAAAATAGCTGATATTCGAAGAATTAAATTGAAAAATCGCTAAAAAGTTATTGCCAAAGTTATTGTAATAACTCATTCATCACTCGGTTTTTAGTTGTTTGGGTCGTCGTTTTTATTGTCGTTCGTCTTGTGATTGTCGAAGTGTTTTTAATTATGCAGCAATAATAACATTAATATTATATTATATGATGTAATAAAATAGATATCAGCATTATTAAATAATTGATCAAACAAAAACGAACTAATAATAATAATAATAATAATAATAATAATAATAATAATAATAATAATAATAATAATAATAATAATAATATCCTTTAGTGCACTTAATCGGCTCTCGACTAATAATAAAAAAAGCCACTTTAGGCCGGCCTAAGTCGTACTGTAGAGACCTCTTGAAAGTCCACCGAGCCAAAGCCGTGAATTGAAAACAACTGAGGAATGCAGGTATTTCAATCACCTGTTTGACTTGCGTCGAACTGTTGAATGAAGTCAACGAGCTGCTTGTTCTTGACTGTCATGGCTGCCGAGAGGGCGTCGTAGTTTGCCCTGTTGGCGACCCACTTGTCTGCCCCGTAGGTCAACAGCTTTCTGGCCATTTCCTCCTTCGGTAGGAACGCAGTTTGTCGTCATTGTTACGGAATTTATTTATTTATTTAATTATTTATTTATAATTAATTGGTGTTATTATGTTGGTTTAGATAGTTTGCAGATAAATTTCATTATAAAAATTATATTATATTTACAAAAATTATATTATATTATAAAAATTATATTATATTCAATGATAAGTATAGATTATTATTTAATTCAATCTAATTATTAATTAATTTTTAATGCGAAAAAATTAAAATTGATAACTTATTTATTTATTTATTTCTTTATTTATTTGTCAATTTAGAGAAATAATTAAAAAATAAAATAATTAATCAGGAAACAATCGAACCTGGTTGTTGAAAAGCGCCATATGCAACGGAGTGTTGCCAACAACATTCGCCCTGTTGATGTTGGCGCCGTAGATTAGCAACTTCTTGGCCAATAGGACCCTGCCCTGCTTGGCAGCCTAATGTTGTTGTTGTTGTTGTTGATGTTGTTGTTATTGTTTGTTTGTTTGTTTGTTTGTTTGTTTGTTTGTTTGTTTGTTTGTTTGTTTGTTTGTTTGTTTGTTTGTTTGTTTGTTTGTTTGTTTGTTTGTTTGTTTGTTTGTTTGTTTGTTTGTTTGTTTGTTTGTTTGTTTGTTTGTTTGTTTGTTTGTTTGTTTGTTTGTTTGTTTGTTTGTTTGTTTGTTTGTTTGTTTGTTTGTTTGTTTGTTTGTTGGTTTGTTTGTTTGTTTGTTTGTTTGTTTGTTTGTTTGTTTGTTTGTTTGTTTGTTTGTTTGTTTGTTTGTTTGTTTGTTTGTTTGTTTGTTTGTTTGTTTGTTTGTTTGTTTGTTTGTTTGTTTGTTTGTTTGTTTGTTGGGATTTACCAGTTTAAAATTAGCATATTTTCTTTATGTTAATTTTATGTTAAACATCTCGAAGTGAGTTGTTGTTGTTGTTGTTGAGTGAAATGTCGTGTTGAGTGGTCGTTGTACGCATTTGTTAGTTTATAAAGGAAAAAGTAATAAAAATATAATAATAACAACCAGGGTTATAATATCGATCGATATAAAATTATGTTAATGTAATAATTTATTTAATAATAATAATAATAATAATAAAAATAATAATCATCATCATCATCACCATCATCATCAGTGGTTTCAGCGGCACAGTTAAATCATCATTACCATGTTATTATTATTATTATGTATTATTATTATTATTATTATTATTATTATTATTATTATTATTATTATTATTATTATTATTATTAACGTTGCTGTTGTTATTATTTTCCTTACATGATGCAATTCAGTGTTTCCGGTTTCGTCAGCCACGTCGACGACGGAATAGTTTTCCAGCAGGAGTTGGGCGCAGGAGACGAGGGTGTCCAGGTTCGTACCACTGCTGAGGCAATGGAGGGGTGTCAGGTTGTCGCTGGTCCTGTAGTTGGCAGAGGCACCCAACTCTAGGAGCGTCTGTTGGAAAGTTATAATTAAGAAATTATTATTATTGCTATTATTATTATTATTATTATTATTAATTTTATTTTTATGTTGTTGAAATTGTGGATGTGAATAAAAAAAAAATTAGTGGAAATATTAAATAATGTTAATAAATATTATTATTATTATTGTTGTTGTTTTTATTATTATTATTATTACTATTATTATTATTATGATTAAATTATGGGTGTGTTATTTTTTTATTCATTTATCCTGCAACCCATCAGTCCATCGGTCGTCTAATTGAATTACAAAATGCAATGAAGATGGAAAGGTTCATTCGACGTCGCGTATCTTGTTGCACGAACATCCAACTGGAAACAACAACACAAACAACTCCAACAAAATCATTACCATCGTCATCATTATCATCATCGTCGTCGTCGTCGTCGTCATCATCATCATCATCATCATCATTTTCTCATATCACATTACAACACATCCCTATCATATTACAATATATTCATAAATTATTATAATTAGCCTTACCTGACCTTTCTAAATAAGGCATGAATATTAATAGGCAATTAATAAAATTACAATCTGACCTTTAGGTATTCGACCTTTCCGTTGACCGCAGCCACGTGCACGGGTGTCAACTCGCAGGCATTCCTGAAATCCAGGTGTGCACCCTCGTCCACAAGGCGGACCAAAAGGTCCTTCGGTGCACCGCTCAGTATCGTTGTGGTCATAGGTGTTTCTGACGTATAGTTATAGCCGTAATAGTAATTAATGTTATTGTTATTATTATTATTATTATTATTATTATTATTATTATTATTATTATTATTATTAATATTGTGCATGCATATTCACGTGAACCAATGATATCATAAAATATCGTTAAAATGAACTTAATGTACATTATGTCATAATAATATTATTACAAATTACACAGTTGATAATTAATAATAATAAAAATAATAATAATAATAAATAATATTCTAATAATAATATTATAATGTTATATCCCCTTAAACCAATTAAGGAATAGAACGTTGAGCAGACGAACCTCCCGTTTTAAAGTCCTGATAGTTGGGGTCGTGACCTTTGGTGAGCATCTTGATGACGTCATTCGTCTTGTTGCTATTTATAGCCTGGATGAAGGCTTTCCTGTGATTCTGAAATTAAATAATATGATATAATCATGTAAACACTCTTATTATTATTAGTGATTTTATTAATAATAATAATAACAATAACAGTAACAATGATAATAATAATGATGATATTATTATTATTATTATTATTATTATTATTATTATTATTATTATTATTATTATTATTATTATTATTATATATTATTATTATTATCATTAAAATATATTATTATTAATATTTATTAAATGGGTCACCAGGTCATTGATATTCTTCAACTTCTTGAGGTTTGTAGGCAGGTTTTTGTATTGTTTCTTCTTGTAGCGAAACTAAAGAAGTTTAATAATAATACTAATAATAATAATTATTATTATTATTCAGATATAGGGGATGAGACTCTAATTTACATAATTTATGAACGACCTACCTGAAGATCATGGAGGTCCTTCTGTGAAAATTCCTTGATTGGTCTCGTCTCTCCGAGGTACTTTTCCACCCTCCCCGCACTTGCCGGGCAGTAGAAGCCGTAGTTGAGGCCGTCGGCAAAATTCTATGAATATTAATGAGTAATGAATAAATTATCATAATTAATAAGCGTGGTAATAGTGTCTAATGAATAGCGATCGGCTGGCCTCACCTTGACGCTAGTGCTGCTCAATAACTGACGTTTCAGGGTCCACAGACTGTCGTCAGGGTTGACTTTGCAAGTTATCTGTCAATCAGTCAATCGATCAACCAATAAATCAATCAATCGAGTGATCAATCAATCAATCAATCGAGTGATCAATCAACCAATAAATCAATCAATCGAGTGATCAATCAATCAATCAATCGAGTGATCAATCAATCAATCAATCAATCGATCGATCGATCAGTCAATCAATCCATCCGTCCATCCATTTATCAATCGATCGGTACAAATCCCTTGTTACGAATAATTAAATTCCTTGATTGTATAAATTGAATAATCTTATAAATCCATTTATTAGATCTTTTGATATCGCATTTTTAGTCTATAAAAATTATTTATTTAGCTTATTATAAAGCAAAATTCAAGTGCAAATACC
>CM067538.1:6234277-6279277 GCA_034509925.1 Hirudinaria manillensis | reverse complement strand
TGAAATAGTAATTTTGTATTCGCCAGAAATTTGTATCAAAGAAAATTATTGTTATTACTAATGTTATATTACTAGTAATAATAAAATTATTAATAATTAATAATCACAATATACACAATAGTATTAATAATGACATTAATAACAATTAATCGTATTTAATATAATTATAATAATTATTATTATAATTATAATTACAAGTTGAGCGATGGGATTTCTCCTTTTTGTGAATACCTCTCTCTGTCGAATGTTACGCAACATATGAAGAACTGCACGTAAAAGGTATTCTTTTTGTAACATCTTTGAAAACGATTAATCTATTTTTATAATTTAATAATTTTTAAATATTTAATAATTTTTATTTTTTTATTTAAAAAAAAACCAAGTAGATAAAAGAGTTGCAATAAAATATTGAAAAAGCGAGAATAAAATTGAAAAGTTTTAAAAAAATTTAATAAATATTTTATAAATAATTAATAATAATAATAATAATTAATATAATAAATATTTTATCGTTTATATAAAGCTGCATTCCATTTCAAACCCGAAGCGACCTTATCAACAAGACGAGGTAAACAAAGTTTAAAATTAAAATTTAATAATTAATAATTAAATAAAACCTAAAATTCAAATTAATTTAAATCTTACAAATTGAAATAAAATACAATTTAATATTTAAGCTTTAAATTACAAAAAAAATAGAAGAAAGATCTGAGATATTTGGTAATCGATCACGAACTGGTTGTCATATCGAATGAGAAGTTGTCTTCCACTTCGCTTTTAACCTCCGTCTTCCAAGAAGCAGCAACGTCGTCTGTCGCCGACTGACTAGTGGCCGCAGTCGTAGCCGCCGGTGTAGTCGTTGTAGTCGTTGCGGTAGCCGCTTCTGAGATGTCGCCGTCGGTAGAACTGCTGACGATCGCGGCCTCTCTTTCGACGGCCGCCGAAATCTCCGAAGCGCTGTGGCGTTTGATGTGGAGTTTCAGGTGGTCGCTCCGAGCAAAAGCCCTTCCGCAAACTTTGCATGCGAACGGCTTGAGGCCAGAATGTTTTCTGAAGTGTCGGGTCAACTCGTCCGACCTGGCGAAGCTCCAACCGCACCCCCACCATGGGCAGGCGAATGGTCTCTCCCCGCTGTGCGTCCTCAGGTGGACCTTCAGGTGGGAGTTTTTCGGGTAGCTCTTATCGCAGTTCGGATGGGGACATTTGAACGGCATGGGTTGGTTCTCCATGTTCAAGCGAACGGATGCTTGCAATTGATTGCACAGAATTTCACTAGGAGACAGGATGGGTTTGAGGTAGCTTAGGAGTTCGTTCTTCAGACTCGGCAGCACAGAAGCTGGAAAAGATCGCGGATCTAGAAGCGGAGGTAGTTGCTGGAGATTCATAGGAGGATTGAGCTTTTCACTGCCGTTGCCAGGCGTCAGCCAATTTCCATTCCCCAGGTTGAGCGTATTAGGTCTGGAATGTTGGGGGTAAGGACCGATCATTCTCTCGATTCTTTGACGGTCGTTCAGAGAAACAGCGTCGAGATGTCTGTTGCTGTTGGGTGGAGTCACCAGGTGCTGGAGTTGGGGAGAGGAAATGTTCATCCTCGCGTCTTCCTGGACGTTTTGGCCGTTGACGGCGTAGATTCTCGTCACGTTTTGAAGACTTAAGTCGGACGGCCTTGCGGCGTCTGACTCCGTTATTGACAACCTCCTCGGGACGAACATGGACGGAGATGAATTGTAGTGAGGCAGAGGAGAATGCAATCTCCCCAAATTGTTTGGCTCTCTTTCGAAGTCTTCGATTTTTATCATGGCAGGCAGTGGTGGCTTGAAATTGATAGCCGATTGGTGGATTCGCTCCATGGCCGATAAGGCAGGATGGCTGGGTGGCAAAATCTGCTGGCAATTGGTATCCACGGGCAGCGAGAAATGCCTCTTTGGTAGCCATGGATCGGGTGATTGACCTCTTACTTTGTAGTGTCTCGGGTCAAAGTTGTCTGCCAGTTTCGTGTCGTTGAACAAGAAGATGGAATCGCTGTCTGTTTCTACTGAAGACGATTTGACCTGATAATAGTCTGGAATTTTCTGCAGCCTGTCGACTTTAAAATCTTCATCTGTTTTGTTGGCTGGAGGTAAGAAAGCTTTTATGAGGTCGTCCAGGTTACTCGGAACGATGTCTTGGCTGAGATCCAGCAAGTTTTCTTCCTTCAATTCTCCGTACTGTTCCCGATCTGAAAGGCCGGTGAATTCCAAAGGTTCGCTTTTAATCTGAGTACTTGACAAAGGCTCGAAGTCGAGAGGGGGCAGTTCTTTGGAGATGCGAACACCAGCTTCATGAGATCGATCCCTCAGTGGTTGGCGACTGCCGTCGACCCAGGCAAAGGCGTCTACCATCGGATTGCTGGAGATCAGTTTTGGGGTCTCGAGGTATGAACTGGATAAAGGGCTTCTACCCCCGCCGTCAAAGTCGTATTCGATAAGCTCTGATGACCTGCTGACCTTCTGCGCAGGGCAGGAGTCTAGCCACACGTTCTGAAACGTGTTCGATTGATTTAGGTCGACACAATCCGTCTCTGCGGACGAGCCGCTATGTCTTTTTCGAGAACTTTTGAAGACATTTTGGTCCAATTCCGTCCAATCTTCGATTGATTTTGAAGCGTAGAATTCTGCAGTATCCGATTTGTTGCTGTCGCTTGATTCGAAACTAACCTGATTGTTTTTATAGATGTTTCCATAATTTTCTAAGTTGTTTTCTGATAAAATGCATCCAAAACATGAATTTTCTTGACTCTCGATATCAAGAGCTGAGATCATTTTGTCTCCGACCTTTTTCGGGGATAGTGTGTTTTTGTAAGTCGTTGTCTGCAACAAATTACAAAGTTAGAGTTTAGAATGATATGTAAACTGTAAACCACAGCACTTTAACACGTCAAAATAACGAACGTGTTCATATTAGAATTGTGAAGGTGACTAAATACAATGTAGCATAGCAGATCCTTAGACACAAACAAGTTATTTTGAGTCTCACCTCGGCGAAAGATTTCGAAGATACGTTGCTGGAAGTGACAACGGAGCTCGCTACACCAGTAAAGTATTCGAAAGGATCCAGCTGATCCAGTTCTGGAAAACAGCTCCATGACAGTTCTTTACCGACGGAGTTTAGGTCCTCTAAACTTCCACGAGCGACGTCTCCATGTCCATATCCTTCGAAGTCACAGAAGAACATTACAAACGCTCAAAGCATTGGAACCTACACTTTTGAAATTCTCGAGATCTTGGCTAGCAACACGTGCCGCAGTCGTGTTGTGGCTTAGACGGACCGAATGCACGATTCTCAGAAGCTAAGAAGTACAAATTCAATTTCAGAGTAATTTTGTTTTTCTGGTTCGAAATTCCTTCGAAAAAGAATCTAAATGTTCTCGAAAATCAGCGAAATGTTCTGTCGAAATCTGTCGATCAAATGACTGACTTGACGACTGGGCCAGCATTTTGAATCTCCGCTCATAGGCGTGTCAGAAAACGTTATCCGAACCTTTGACAACAAGAAAAAAAGTAGTTAAAAGGCTAAGAATGCAACTCTGAGTCATTCTTTCTAACCCGTACCGACATCCAAATCAATTTTTTTTAAGTACAGATATTGATTGCTTTACTAAATTGCAAGCCAATGTGCTATTCTCAATTGTCTTTCTGTCGGCCTGACATTGTCTTATTGACAGAGTCCTATTAACGAGGCCTCTTTTGCAATAAATTTGCTCGTTCTAAAGGCTAGAATGCCGTACTGTATAAATTCGCCACCACAACAATGTTTAGGTCTTGAAATCAGTTTTGTACGGTCTGTCTAAGGTCTTCTGTCCAAGAAACTACGGCAACCGTTGCTAGATCATGTTATGTAATCGAATTGTCATTTATAAGATTGCAACAACAATCGCCAGATCATGTTTTACGTAAACAAGTTATCATTTTAAGAGTCTAAACTCACTACTGGATGACTAAAACAGTCGACTTGCTTGCGATGAAAGGCCATATGAATTGGCCATCTTAATAAAAAAACAAATAATAATAATAATAACATCAGCTCTTTGAATATTTAAATGCTATTACAAGGAATGATTCATTTACATCACCAATGTTTTTCTAAAATTTGCCCCCGCAAAAAAGCAGCCTCCGAACAGGGCCACACCCCATGAGTCCTTGGCTTTACAATTTGGCCAAACAAAGTCTTCAAGACTTGTGACGTTTGGCTCAGCTTCAAATAAAGTTGGTTCATCGTGAGTCAAAGTAAAGTAAAATAAAAAGTGGGTTGAACCCGATTTGGAACCAGCGTGCTGCCAAAAATTGATTGCTGCTATTTTAGAAACGCTAAGAAATCAATTTTTCTGTCTGGTTATATCTTGGTCAAAGCAATTGAAATTTGATAAAGAATCTTGTTTGTTTGATTGATAATCGTGTGATTATGCTTGCATATCATAAATCATTGAGTGCTTATTACTAATTATATTTTTATTAATAATAAATTCAAATTAATTCTGTTGTTTGTCTCCTCTTCCGCCCACACGCCAACCGCGCCACGCTTGACGGCAGGTCCATCGACGTCGTTGGGCCCAGGACCTGGAACAGACTAGATCCTAAGGTGACGACCTCAGACCCAGCCGGTTTCCACTCCGCCCTGAAGACCTTCCTCTTCAGGGAAAGTCACCCTTATACCCCTCAGTGGCCTTGAAGTCCACCGGACATACGCCACTTTAATAACCTGAATTATTATTAACATATAATGAAATCCTAACTTTACACTCAACTCTCTTCAAACAAGTTGTGGCGAATTTCATAGAAGAACCAATCGACTTGCACCAGCTATTCTTATCAAAAGAACTTAGTGACAGTGGATCCCTAATTGCGTACATTGCAATATTATAATTACCTCGCATAAAGAAAATAATCATAAATAAACATTGCACTAAATAATATTATTATTAAAAGTATTGAAAGTATTAAAAGCAGATCGTTCTAAAGACACCGTTTTTTTTTTGTGCATATTTTTCATACTAAGTGACATTACAGGAAATTGGGCTTCGGTATTATTCGGACCAATCGGAACACTTTGTTGGCGTCAACGGGGGATTTTGACAGAAGTGGGAGGGGCCAAACCCAGAGAACGTGTAAGCAAATATCTAAACTGAGGGTTAAGTGTTAATATTTTAAGAGTTGAATCTGTCTTTCGGTCTTTCAAGAATTAAAAAGGTAATTAGGGTTAGGGTTAGGGTTAGGGTTAGGGTTATGTTGTAATAAAAGGGTTAGGGTTAGGGTTATGTTGTAATAAAAAGATAAATCATAATTATGTAATAATAAAAAGATAAATATTAATTATGTAGTAATAAATTTGTTTTAGTACTCTACGATAAGTGCCTGGAACGACGACGACAACAGCAACAACAACAACAACAACAATCTTCGTCTCTTTATTGTTACGTTGAAGAGCAGACATCACAACAACCGTTGTGTGATTTGACAGGCCGCTAAAGACGTTTTAATTATTAAAATGCAATCTCAAATTCTCTGCTGTTGCCATGGTTCCATTATAATTTTAACCGATTAAAATGTTAATTAATTTTAAATTAATTATCCGCAATAATGTTTTTATAATAATAATAATATTATTATTATTATTATTAATAATAGTCGCAGTCATAATAGAATTCAATTACTTTATGTTTAAAAGTGGAGTCATAAATTCTGACCTATTATTTTTAAATTGATGACTTAACTTCTTTTGTCTTCGCGTTGAAATCGTGGGATGAACGAATTTTTATATGCCTAGCATTTAAGTCAATTTGATTTATTTGCCTAAATGTCATGTAAATCAGATTTATTTCCACGAGAGTAGCTGGGATAGTTTCGATATATTTTGAATGAATGGTTTATTTGCGAAACATTGTCGTGTTATACATGGGTTTGGCAACTCACTTGACCAAACAGTTTCGAAGTCTTGAGAATTCGAGAGTTTATTATAAACATGTTGTTGCATTTCTCGTGAATTTGACATCCATAAATTGGACAATTTATCATTTAAATTTAAAAAAATGAAGGCCCAAAACACCCAAAAAGGACACTGGACACCTTACCTTTCCAATAGCTGACAACATCTGATTGGCCAATTAGAATTCAATTCAATTCTTTTTTCTCTTATTGTTTGATTTGTTGATAAACAAATGAACAACAAGATGTTGAATGAGTTGAAAACTGTTGTCAACCTGGATTTAAAGATTGACGCCTAATCTGTTCTTTATAAGAGACTCAAAATGCCAATCCAAAGGACCTTTCAAGTCTTATTCGAGTACATAAATTTTTATCGTATTATAATGTTAATAATAATAATAAATTATACCAATAATATGCTATTATTATTATTATTATTATTATTATTATTATTATTATTATTATTATTATTATTATTATTATTATTATTATTATTATTATTATTATTATTATTATTATTATTATTATTATTATTATTATTATTATTATTATTATTATTATTATTATTATTATTATTATTATTATTATTATTATTATTATTATTATTATTATTATTATTATTATTATTATTATTATTATTATTATTATTATTATTATTATTATTATTATTATTATTATTATTATTATTATTATTATTATTATTATTATTATTATTATTATTATTATTATTATTATATGCTCTAATAATATCCCAAATATTAAGACAAATAATATAAATTATTGATAATATTTTTAAAATGCGACTTATGCCATTAACTATTAATTAATGTATTTATTTTAAAAAATCGGAGGAGCTTTTAATCTCCCTTGGAATAAATTCCAAGTGTGATGAACATAAATCAGTTTGAATATATTGTCAAGAAATGATGAGACTATATTATCATTTATTACGAGCTATTACTGTTACGTTATATTTTATTTTTTATATTATTTATTTATTTATCTATTTATATTTAAAATTGAAAAATTAACTGATCAGGGATTCATTTTGGTTTTAGAATGTTTATTGAATAAAGTGATAAATAAAATTATTATTTATATTTCATTATATGCATATATTATTATATTTCATGCATATTATAATAGATATGTTTGTATTATTATTAATATAGTTATTATATTATTATTATTATTATTATTATTATTATTATTATTATTATTATTATTATTATTATTATTATTATTATTATTGTTATTATTATTATTATTACTATTATTATTGTCGCTATTGTTGTTTAGTTCTTCGGTCTAACCCTTTCGTGACGCATTTAGAGGCGTCGCTCCTAATCGTCTGTCGTTTTCGATTCAACCCTTTTCTATTTGTATTTGTAATGTATTTGTATTCGTTTTCTGATCTTTGTGTCCGATGAGTGTGGTCGAATAGATTGAAGCACGTCAAGCATTATTATGGAAATGACGCTGGCGATGATTATGTTCCTTGGCATTCACGAGTTTTGGCAGACGTAAACGTGGTTACCCAAGATTTTAAAATTGGTTTTACCTTACCTTGGTGCATATTTTGTACGCCTAAAGAAATACGGACGAACAAAGAATTGTGTTTCACGATAAAATGAACGAGAAATAACTTCGAAGCAAACGACTGATGGCTTTGCCTCAGAACATTGCCCTCAGAGACTTTTGATTCACGTTCTATCTCCAGATGCAATGTCTTTAAGCATACTATTTTATCATCATGGACTTTATAGTTTGCTATTGTTGCTATTTATGATGCTTAACCCTGTCCTGACTTTAACCCCTTTCCCCTTTCAAGGTCCCAACCCTACCCTACTTACTAACTCTGGAAATCATGGAAAACTAAAAATTTAAGCCCCTGAGTTGGCTTTTGCCAATTCCTGCTCCAGCTATTGTGATGAAATGAATGAGAGATTGCAAAAAAAATATATGGAGTTTCTTTGCAAACTAATTCAACAAAACAACAGACAAAACATGTAAAAAACAACACCACCACGATATAAGTAAATAATAAAGCGTCTTTGGTCACCCAGAAATATCAACATGTGCAGTAAGTGCAGCTTCTATCACAATTTGGACCCACATTAACTGAGTTTGTGGGAACATGTTTAACATTTAAATATGGCATATAATATTAACATCACCTTTAATATTAAGTAACAAGTCGGTAAATAAATAAGAGCAAGCATTGAAATAATGTCCGAGACTGTCATGGCTCGAGCATCGAAGCGATTTTTGGGGTTCACACGACCTTGTGCTCGGTGGTCGGATGGTGCTCCATCTCGTAGTCTATGTGGACGAAGGCCCTTTCCACCTCCTGGAACTTCTCCAGTTTGGTCTGGAGCGACTCTCCGATGTCGTGAGCCTCGTGCATGGACATGTCGCCGGGCAGCACCACGTCGACTTCGACGAGGAAGTTGTTCCCGAAATGGAAAGCCCTGATGGTGTCAACGTAGAGAACCTTCTCGTGGTGGTTCAGCGCCAGCCACGTCAACTTCTTGAAGAAGTCCGGACGGGCCGTGTGACCGGTCAGCAGTTTGATTTGTTCTGTTCGAATGGGTTACTCCGTAGTATGGACCAAAATATTTTTTCGAACGAAGTAAATACGTCGGGGAAACAAACTGCTAAACGTCGATTGGATGATGCACCAAACTTTATGATGCCAATCTCCGTAAGTAGAGCAAAAAACTAACATTTTCGATTACTCACCACTGCCGGTCCTGCACCAGCTAACTATGATGTAGATGCTGATTAGGATGGCCCCTATAGGGTCTGCATATTTCCAGCACTTGAAAGCTGATTATCGGAGTAAAAAAAGAAATTGCTAATAGAAAATTATTCTAGTAGGGGATCGCTCCGACCTACCGACGTAGCCGCAGGCCAGAGCTACGGAATTGGACAAGACGTCGTTCCTGTGATCCTGGGCAAGGGCCGCGGTCGAAGGTGCGGGACATCTCCGACACAGGATGTACAAAATGAACTTCAAAACTGGAAACATGAGATTGAGGCATTAGGATGACTTTTAGATGACATATACTTTTAATAACGACTTAAATAATTTAGTATTAAATGATGTATTAGGTTAAACATAAAATAATCAAATGCATTAATAATAATAATTATTATTATTATGATAATGATGATAATAATAATAGATTTATGACTTGAATTTTACTTAGTGGCTGATACTACGACATCCATTAGCATTACCTATCGTGGCAACGCAGATGAGTATGGTGTCCAGACCGAAGACGGGTCCTTCGCCCCCCGCTCGGATCAACTCGGCCATTTCCCCCACCGACAGGCAAAGTATGGCCGACTGGTTCTGCAGGGTCGAATTTTGAAGGTCGAATCTCACGTAACCCACCATGGTCTCGATGGACTTCTGGATCATGGCCACCGAAGCCAGGGACATGATGACGGACAGCACTACGATGGCCACGGGCTCCAGTCTCGTCCTTCCTGAAACGGAGATTCGAGTCTGATCGATAGGCTATCGTTTTCCGTGCAAGGGCACAATTTTTTTTTAAAAGAGGCTTCTATAAAACTATTTATAATTGCTATATGATAAACTTTAATGACTTTTAAGTTCACTTGGCCACTTGACAGATTGCTTTACAGAAGCAATTAAAAGTGTTTTCGTTTCCATCTCAAAGACAAAGTTAATCAACCAAGATGCTTTATTAAGTTAATACATATCATACTACAATAGCCATTTGGCCAGCCAATAAGATGCAAGCAATTTTAATCTAATTTAATCTAATTTTCTAATTAATATAATTCGTCTGGACATTGTGTTCAGCATTAGCGTCGCCATGCCTACCAACTGCCCTGAAAGAGGGCCATGATCAGAGACAATCTTGAGCTAATTGTTGGCATTGGTTTAAACTTTACCCTGAGGGTAGAGGTAAGGATCCCTCTTCCGAATGGCACGACCACTCCACCACATGAGAGCCCCCGATACGAGATCCACCATGCTATCAATCACGGACGTTATCACAGAAAGAGACTTGGACAAAAAAGCTGCAACAGATTTCGATGCTAGGAGGAGCTGGAAAAAATAAGAACCTTATCCACTGACATGGAATAATGAAATTCCCTAACGATTACAAATAATGTAATAAATACTGATAATAATTCAATACAAATAACAACTATTATTGTCCAATTGTCCAAAACAACTATTATTAACAGCATCTTATCTTATTTTCTCATTATTATTATTATCATCATCATAACATATCACCACATCAACATCATAATACATCTCAGAAAATAAAAGATACAAATAAATACCAAAATTGGAACTCGCTGGATCTATCATCACCGCATCTAGATCATCGATCGCCGTGGATCGGATCGAGTCGTTTCGGTTAAATATTAATTAATTAAGTCTTAACTAAGTATTTGACAAACGTACGAGGTTAACTGCGAAGGAAAGCTTTGCCAGGATGGAGACTCTCTTCGCGTGCTGTGCTGAGTCGTCTTCTTCGTTGAACTTGTTTCGTTTAATGTCTTCAAAGGCTGTGATGAGTAGGTCCTGTTGCTTGTAGTACCTCCTAAAAACAACAACAACAACAACATAACAAGTCACTAAGTACCTCCTAAGGACAACAACAACAACAACAACATAATAAGTCACTAAGTACCTCCTAAGGACAACAACAACAACATAACAAGTCACTAAGTACCTCCTAAGAACAACAACAACTACAACATAATAAGTTGCTAATAAGTTTTTTTTATAACTTCAGGTTTTTCCAAGAACAAATTGCACGACTTTTGCAAGTTATACGCAAATATTGTAAATAATAAAATAATTGGCAGAAATTATAACATTTCAATTGCACCACGTTATGTTTTCAAAGTCCGTCCGATCGTCCGTTTCCGACAAACGACAAAGCCGACCTTATTTTCTTCGACAACTTCTTGTCTTCTGCTTTGTTACCTCTCCTTCGAGAGATGAATGGCATCATGTCCTGCTGCCAATTGTCATCATCTGAATGAAAGGAATATTTTTTAATAAATTATTTAATTATAAAAGTCTTAAAATGATAAAATGAGCTTTGGGCCTGCCTTGAAATCTCTCAAAACAATGTGTCAAGCCAAATGAAACATTATAATTTTATTGAGATTTTTGAGATTTGAGATTTTTTTGCCAAGAAATCTTCTCAATAAGTGCATTTAATCATCGGAACATAATTGGATTTTGTTAGGATTAAAAAATTTGAATTTATAAAATTTGATTTAACAATTTCATATATCAACTTGATTTGTCAGGATTAAGGAACTCAGATTCTCTAGGCACAATTTCTTCAACTTGGATGGAATGATCCGGCCTTTGGCCTAACATTTGGAGAGATTTCCAACTCTGCAACGAAACTGCTCAATCAATCATTGTTTATTGATACTATTAAACATTAATATTAAATAATCCTCGACTTCCATTAACGAACATACATGACTATCTTTAATTAGACAAGAAAATGGTAGAAACTGGCTTCACCAGTAATACATAAACTATCTTTTAGACTTTCAATACTAAAATATTGAAAATAATAATACCCAGTTTAGCAATTATTCTCATTATCTTCCAAATAAGGTTGACAAATTCAATGTGTTACAAGAAACAAAATGTTGTAAAACAAAGAATAAGAGGAGGCTGTCAAGCGTTTAAGTATACAGAATTCTGAGATGTTATGGCTTTTATTTAAAAATTCAAATTGTTGGATATTAACTCGTGACTCCAATATTTCCGACATATAGAAAAAAATATGTTAGTTCTGTCTCAGATTGTCTTGAACCTATTAACGCTCAAAACAGCTTTCGAACTTCACCCTCGTCAAAAAAAACTATAAAAACGTGGACTTACAACATTTGATTTTGATATGGAAAGATTAAAATCCGATTTACTTTTCCGCTGAAGCGAATTTCCATCTATTAAGCTAATATTGCTGCTAGTCCCCATCACAAAACAAAAACATAAGCCAAGCAGTGGCGTAACTATGGACCCTGAGTGCCCAGAATTACGGGGAAGGCCAGGTTTGAAAGCCTAAAAATAAGAAATTTGCATATATTTTTATCTGATTATATTTTTATTTGATTGCCCCCGAATCATGGCTTTTATTTTTTTTAGCGGAAACCGTTAAAATTAAATTTTTGGTGGACCATATAAATGCAAAAAAATGAAATATGCAATTTACTTATTTTTGGCTATGCTGCTAATTCATTATTATTTTTGGTGTTTAAATCGCAATGTTTCAGTTCTGCTGACATTCCACGCATTTAGTATCTTCTTTATCTTTTATTTTAATATTTTATTTATTTATTACAGCTGCTAATTATTGCTAACAATAATAGTAACATATCCCCACCATAAATCATAAACCTATTCGGTTGTCGTGAGATGGCAGTCAATATCAGGTGCAGTTTTAAATTTATTCATTTGTCGTTGGTTCATGAATAATTTAAAACGATCGCCACTAAAGTAAACAGCTTTCTTAAATGTCGAATATTTTTATCTTTTGTACTGAAAATATGGCATTCAACGTATCTGAAAAGAATGAATGATTGCCTTAAAACGTAGGCATTCAGAAGCTCTTGAGTAACTAGACCAAATATTTGGCAGGAAATATGGGTTGATTGATTGATTGAAACCATTGAAAGTCAAATAAAAATATTGATTTATGAGTTGAACTCCTACGTGATATTTTCACAAACATTAACTCACAATGTGATGATGAAATGTGCAACCCCGCATCGTTAAGAAATAAATTTGTCGCTGAGATGTTTGAAATTAGATTGATGTATTTTTTTATCATAATTATGTTTTTTATAATATAATTTTTATTTAACGTTCACTAAGAACGCATTTTTGGTCACTACGAATAGGTATATTCCTCAATCTCATTAAGGAGACTCTATGTAACACGAATGGTCACCTCACGACCACATAAGGATCCCCTCCAAAACATCCTAAAAACACCTAGGCTTTTTAAACTGCTAACAAAACACCGTGGAAAGTTAAAATGGTAAAATTAAAATAAATCGAATTGTTTATTAATTTAACTAATTGTCCTTGACTTGTGCTCGATTTGAAATTAATTTCTTTCAACGAACTTTTAAAAAACAATTTAAAAAAAAATATCAAAAAAAAATAACTATGCCAGTCACAAATAAACTCCATTTTGTCCAAATGTGACAGGAAATCGGCACAACTACACGTTTAAATTCCCAGGAGATACCTGCTCAATTATTGGATTAATTCATCATTTATTTATAATTCACCATTTATTTATAATTCATCGTTTTTCTAAATTGCAGCTTAAGTACAAAACCACAAAATCTCAACATAATTAAAAATATTTCAATTATCCTCATTAGAGAAATAGATTTATTATAGGCTCTTTTGTTATAATAACAATAATTATGTTAAAGTTAATTGTTAATAAGTTAATTTATAATAATAATAATCGTGACCTTTTGACTTCTGGATTTCGACCACAGTTGAGAACAACTGTCGACGAGTGCCTCGATGTAGAAGACGGAAGTAGAGAGTGTAATTGTCACGCCTGCGCAAATGTACGTCATCTTATAATTTCCGGTGATGTCATAAAAGAATCCTGAAAGAAAAATTCTTGAGTGCACTTTCGAACAATCGCTACCTTAACAATTATTAGTTTTGGCCAACGATGATTAATTTGTTAATTATTTGCTATTATTATATTATTTATTATTATTGCACTACTATTAACTATCATAATTATAAATAAAATAATAAAAAATATATAATAATAATAATACATTTGTATATATTATATATGTATATTAACCACATATATTTAACTATATGTATCATTTAATTTTAGTAAAGATATAGTAAAATCTTTTTCATAAAATAACTGATAAACTTAAAAGCGTTTTGAATATCACTATTACCTCCAATAGGCGGACCAATCAATATAGCCAAACCTTCGGCCAAGGATGAAATACCAAAGGCATCGTTCAGTACTTCTTTGCCCAAACATTCGACGAAAATGGCGGTGGACAGCGCATAATCTGCGCTAATGAAGATCCCGTATGCCATACAGTATAGCGACATGGCGCCGTAGCTGCTAGCGCTCGAAACGAAAACTGTGGCGACGCCGGCGACGGCAGTGGTCGAAACGAAGAGAGTTACGTTGCTGAAATATTCCGTGTCGGCCAACCATCCCAGACCGATCTTGGGGGGTTATTCATTTGTATTCTGTTATTTTCTTTTAATTGAATTCATAAAGTCATTAATTTGGTGTTGCAATTCTAGGTCAAATTCAAATGGCATATTCAAGTATTCTGCCCTCGAAGGTCATCGATAGATCGATAGATACAAAAACATAATCAATCCCAACGACATTTACAGATTCAATTACCTGTCCTATAGTAGTGAAAACGCCAAATATGGAGAGTAACAAGGCAGCTTCCTCATGTGATATGCCTTCGGAAATAGCAAATCCGGGCATGTTCACGAGCGGCGTATCGTAAGCCAGGTAGACCAGGAACGATTGTATGCAGAAAGCTCGGAAAACCTTGTTTTTAAGTATGGAAAAGTCGACACAATAAACGTCTTTCAAGCTCTTCAAGGTATCCATTGAAGTATACTTCCTCTTTGCCGATGTTGTTTTGAATTCCACGGCTTCTTGACTTACTTGTTTATTCGAAACAGATTGTTTGGTAGAATCGTAATGAGAGATTTTAGATGGGATTGAGAGAGAAGGCTGCTGGTCTTGGAATTGAATGACTTCCTTGCTGGAACTGTGCATTCTGCCGTGGTGGTTGTCAACTAATCTCCTCTTGTAGACAAAGCTTCTTATCGATCCAACGGTTGAAACTGAAGCTGCACCATCCAAACTTAAATGCTTTTCACTTATGACGGTTCGACTGGTCTTGTGGATGGTATGCTCATTTTCTGGCAAAGTGAAGAGCATGCCACAAGCGATCATTTGGAGGAAGAAGCCCGAGAAAATTATAATTGCACCTCTCCATGTATACTCCCGAATGAGAAAATCGGTTAACGGTGCATAAATCAATGCTCCAACACCGGATCCACTCATTGCGATACCTGGTAAAGATGAAATTGTTACGATAAAATATGTTACCAAGATTTCTCGAGTGCATTTAACATTGATTTAATGTATAGCTTTTTTAAGTCTCCTGATTGAATTCTTAATTTCAAAGTATTACTTGTTGCAAGAGACAGCCTCCTCTGAAAGTAATAGGCTACGATGAACAGGGAGGGTATGTAGGCAAGAGAAAGACCAAAGCCGCCAATGAGGCCGAAAGTTAAGGCCAGGAAAAGAATACTCCTGGAAAACGACCCAATTAACCATCCTAAACATGCTATAAGAGCCCCGGCAATGGTGGCTTTTCTACATCCATAACGGTTGATTATGACGCTGGCAATCGGTCCAAACATGGACGGAGTTGATTGAAGAACTGAACCAGCCCAGGCAGCGTTGGCCCTCGTCGTTTCAAATTCTTCGGTGAGAGTAGTGTAGGCAATGCTCCAAACGCTATATGATCCTTCGACGATCATATTTATCACGAAAGAAGCTGCCACTACGAGGATCGACTGGATATCCAAATTTGTATCTGATGACTTCATTAAGCAGTCCTTTTTACAGAAACAAGACTAAAAATAAAAATGGTCAGCCTTCGAACGCAAAATTCAATCGATTCAAAATTTTCGAACTCCCACGCCCAATGCCTCGGAAGAACCATATTTACGCGTCTGCTTTTGTTTACATTATCGCGTTTTTACTTTTTTTTTTGTTTTGGGCGAAAGATACATTTTTCAGCCGGTTAAACTTTTTTTTAATGTTTAAATGTATCCAGTTTGAGTATTTTAAAATAAAAATTTTAAAAATTTTCACCTTGCACTACAATTTAACCAAATCGATCCCAAGAATTATATGAATGAAATTATCTATATTTTAACTTCGGAACTGAATTCTCAAGAAAGTTTATTTGGTATTAGAAATAAATACAATCATGCTCGTTCAGAGCATTTTGAAGCTGTCCTATTTAGGATCTACCGTCAGTCAAACTGGTAAGGAGTACCGATATACGTAGGTTAAATTACTCAAAGAAATAAAACAAAAAACATGAAAACCCAGTTTTATTTAATTTAACATTTTAGGTATTTTAGTCCATAACATTTGGGATCATCATCAGTTGGGATCGGTTAAGGACTTTCAGCTACGTTCTGAAATTCTTGTCGCGCACCTGAAGATTGAAATTTACTTATAACTGCTTCCCTGGTTTTAGCTATCTGAAGTCTATCTAATATAACAAGAAGTAATTACTGTAGAGTACTTTAAAAATTCTGTTGGACAGCCATCTTAGTTTAAGATTTCGACTACGTACGTTGTTTTTTTTATCATCCTACCTTCTTCGCTCCGCATCTTTTCCACGTATAACAACATGCAGTGAAAAATCTATCAAGATAGAAGACGGTAATGGAGAGAGCAATGGTGAGGCCAGCGAAAATGTAGGTCATCCTGTAATTCCCGGTGATATCGTAAAAGTATCCTGAATTTCAATCATTTTGTTCAAATGTGAATGGCATCTATATCAATTGTTATTATTAATGATGAATATTTATAACGCCTTATCAATATCGCGTTGTAATAGTTTCATTATTTACAGCTAAGTTTTGTAAAGCCTTCATCATAAATCGTATTTATAAGTCATATTATTCTAAATAATTTAAAATAAACACATATGATCCTAGAGTAAACATTCTAACCTCCTATCGGCGGTCCTACCAAAATGGCCATTCCTTGAGCGAAATTACAAATGCCGAACGCATCATTCAGCGCCTCCCTGCCTAAATTTTCTATTATGATTGCCGTCGACAGTGCAAAATTGGCGCTGATGAAGATACCATATACCACGCAGTAGATTGAAAAGGCAGAATAGGTTTTTGCATTGGAAACGATGATGGTTGCAACTCCGGCTATGAATGTGGTCGACGAGTATAGAGAAATGTTATCAAAGTAGTGCAGATCTGCTAACCATCCCAAACCGATCTGGAGATAGAAATAGTTATTGTCTCATGGCTGTACCACTCAACAATCAAAGCTTTATGAACGTTGACAAGAATTGCCACCAAGAAATCTCAAATCGAATGAACTAATTAACGTAATTGGTAGATCTAAAATGGCACATTAACCTGGCCAAGGGTTGTAAAGACTCCGTATATGCTCAGCAACAAGGCAGCTTCTTCGCTAGGAATGCCCTCGGATATCGCAAACCCGGGCATGTTCATCAGTGGCGTATCGTAAGCCAAATAAACGAAAAAGGATTGTATGCAGAACAACAAGTAGACTCTATTGGTTAATAATGAAAAGTCAATAAGCTTTTTGTCTTTCTTAATTTGCGTTACACTTATACGTTTCTCGTCCTCTTCTTCTATCAACGACAACTCTTCGATAAGGTCACCCGTATCTTGACCCACGTATTTGTGGCCGCTCATGGCAAATGCCGTTTTGTGCAGATAGCCGCTCACATCCTTGGTAGAATAAACACCGGAAGCTAACCTAACCGACATCTCGGAAAGTGGCTGTACATCAGTTTTCCTAGAATATTTAGTTCTGCGATAGATTTTGTAAAGCCTCGAAGATTTTTGAGTACTCGACCTATTCTTTGCCGACCAGTACAAAGCCGTTTTCAGAGATTCGGATAGCTCCGTGGTATTTGAGGATGCTGACAGTGAATGCGACTCTGGCTCAAATATAAATGTAGTTTTTGGCCTGTAGACTGGAGAGGAAACTTGGTAAAATTTAGTCAGTTTTTTTTTATATTCAGTTCTAGAATCGGTGGAAGTTAATCCCTGTGTAACGTTGAATGAAACTTTAGCTGTTTCCTGTCCATCTTTAGTTTCAATGCCTTCATCGTCATTTAACTGATTTTTCGGCGTGTCTTTAACTTCAGCATCACTCGGTTTGGCATCGATTGCAGATTTACCATCCAATGCAGATTTGCCATCCATTACAGATTTGGCATCGATTGCAGATTTACCATCCATTACAGATTTGCCATTTTCCGGTACAACGAAAAGCATACCACAAGCAGCCATCTGAAGAAAAAATCCAGAAAAAATCATGAGCGCACCTCTCCACGTATACTCCCGCATCAGGAAGTCAGTGAGTGGTGCATAAATAAGTATGCCCACACCGGATCCTCCTACCGCTATGCCTGAAAATAATCAAACTGCATTTTTAAATACGAGATGAATCAAAATTAATTCATAACAAAAAAAAATAGTAAAATTAAATTACAATTTATGGTTATGACTCTAAAATGTTACTTGATGCAAGAGACAATCTTTTCTTGAAATAATATGCGACGATGAACAGGGAGGGTATGTAGGCAAGAGAAAGACCAAAGCCGCCAATGAGGCCGAAAGTTAAGGCCAAGAAAAGAATACTCCTGGAAAAAGAACCAATAAACCATCCTAAACATGCTATAAGAGCCCCAGCAATGGTGGCTTTTCTACATCCGTAACGGTTGATTATGGCGCTGGCGAACGGACCAAACATGGACGGAGTTGACTGAAAAACCGAACCTGCCCAAGCAGCCGTGGCCCTCGTCGTTTCAAATTCGTCAACGAGGGTGGTGTAAGCAACACTCCAAGCGTTATAAGATCCTTCCACGATCAAGTTTATTAAAAATGAAGCAAACACTACCAAATAGGCGTAAATATCTAAAGTTTCGGCAGAATTCTCTGACTGTCGTATATTGTTTTTACCGAAGCAGCAGCACAAACATGCGAAACATTTCCTAAACATCCTGAGATTAAAAGTTTTTATTGTTCGACAAAAATCATAAATTATTATAATTTTTTAAGCGAATATCTCTAGACGACGTTTGTTTTGTTTACTTTGTTGCGATTTTGTCTTGACCAAAAGACATTTTTTAATGGAATAATTTAATCTATTTGTATTTATTAAATATGTTTTAAATGAAATATATTTTCAATTGGTAAAACAAAAGGCTTTGAAGGAGAGGCATTGTGAAGTTCACCTTTGGAACACAAGTTCTTTAACTTTAAATTATGGCTGATTTCTTGGACGGGGCCAAGGTGATTCTTCTGGATATCGAGGGCACCACAACACCTATAGCCTTTGTCAAGGTTTAATTCGTTTTAATACAAATGATTTGCTACGTGCAACTATATTGTTCGACATGAGCATTCCATATGGATTCCAAAGCAATTTTTTGCAGATATTTCAGATTTACTTTGAATTGACGTGCAGTTCAATTGCAGGACAAGATTTTTGGATATGTGAGGAACAATCTTTCTAATCATTTGGATAGCAGGTTTGATGATCAGGAGGTGAAAAATGACATCAACGCCATTTTTGCAGAAGTACGTAAAATTGTTGTTAGTTTCATATTTTTAAATTAAATAATTGAAGTCGCACAGATAAGTTGAATTAACCAGAAATATTAGACAGAATACCTTGATAAATATTCCATGAAATCTTTTACAATTGAAGGAGGGAAACATAAACCTAGATGCACATTCAAATTCTAAAGATGAAGTCATTAGGACAGTAGTGCCAATAATCTTGTCTCTCATGGATCAAGACAAAAAGTCAACAGCACTCAAGCAGCTACAAGGTCACATGTTTGTGGAAGCATTCCAGTCAGGGGAAATCATTGGAGAGTAAGCATGGAAAAAACCTGGATTAGAATGATGTTTAGATGAATACTGCTTAAAAAATTCTCATCAATTTGATTGCATAATTGCACTTGTCTGATGACGTTTTGAACTCTCATGAGAGATTTTAAATCACATTTTTATTATGTAACTTATAATGGGTCTTAAACATGCTAATAATAAATTTATTGGCGCTTATTACATAATTTAGTATTAAATTTTATCATTTGTGGTTTTTAATTTTGCACATTTCTAGCTTTAATCTTTCATTCAGATTATTCCCAGATGTTCTGCCCTGCCTGAGGACTTTAAAAAATCGGGGTTTTAAGATTGCCATCTACTCGTCCGGAAGCATTTTTGCCCAGAGACTTCTCTTTGGCCACACATGTGAGGGAGACATCACAAATGTCAGTTGATGTTACAAAGAGCAATTGTTGAATAAATGATTATAAATATAAATAATTATTCACATTTAATCTCAATGAGTAGGATATGGATTTACAAACAAGTCTTCATTTAGGATATTGTGTTACTGATGCAATTGTTTTTTTTAAATTAATTTCTCAGATGCTCCTTCTGTTGATCTTCCGTTAATGAAACTCGCGCACAAAAATTATCTCTTGTGGTTTCTCATTTGATGATTTTGAATCATAATTAATTTAAATCATTTGATCTTGTATTTTTCACGAGGTTATCTATTTTTAGTCTAAAAGTATTACCTCCTTTCAGTTACTTTCTGGATTTTTTGATACAACCTCTGGGCCTAAGGTTGAAAGTTCCAGCTACATCAACATTTCCAAACAACTCAATGTGGAAACAAATGAAATTCTTTTCATGACTGACCTGCCAAAAGGTGTTTTAATTATTTCTTAAACCATAATTACATTTTAATATGAGTGACATATTAATTATGCTTAAATTGTCTCAGAAATTTTTTCTAGTTTGTTGAACATAAAATAACATAGATCGTGAAATTACTTTCATCGTGTTTGCTTTTAACAGAGGCAGCAGCGGCTAGCAAGGCAGATTGCAAAGTTCTTCTAGTCATCAGAGAAGGGAATGCTCCATTGACAAACGAAGACTTGAAAATTTGCAAGACAATTTCATCATTCGATGAAATATTATTAGACTGAATTTAGGAAATAGTGCTTGTGAATTTTTGGGGGTAACGGACGGTTTTTCACACCATAAAAGGTGTGTGGGGTCATGTTGGAATTACATTATATAGTCATACAATACGAACCAAAGAAAATACTTTAAACTTTCACAGTCTCACGTTGTTTGGAGTCGATAAAAATTTTCTGATTCCTCAGAAAATGTTGCACATCCGAAGTAGCGAGCATATTAAATTTCACGTTCCGAAGCCCTTCGTATAATTAATATCCACTGCGCTTTAGGTGTTTTAAAAAGTGCTATCGTGTTCTTGAATTTTCGTCGTGTGGGATTTTGAGACAGAACGGTCGTTAAGAAAGATATAATATAACGGAAATGAGTTATTTATACTTTTTGTTTGATTTGCACACCGCTGCTTGTTTGGTCGGCCTCGGTTTGTCGTTGTACGCCTGGTATGTCGAGAAAAAGAAACACGATGACCCGAATTATGTTGCGATGTGTGATCTCGGGCCTAACATGCAATGTAGCAGAGTACTGACATCTCAGTAAGTAAAACGTATTCATCCTTTGAAAGATACAATCTATGTATTGTTATGTGCTCCAATTTTCTAAGATTTCTTGAAGGAATTGCATCATAAACCATGATGTTGATGTGCATCGTAACAAGTTTATGTATTTTTAGGTATAGTGTCGGATTTGGAATTGTTGGGAAAATACTTGGAGAAGGTCACATTTTGAACCAGCCAAACTGCGTCGTTGGCATAATATTCTATGTGGCTCAGTTATTAATAGGTAAATTCTGATCTTGAAGTTTTATCTTTCACTTCATACATGATATAAAAAATAGTTGGTTTTTAATTTTATGTCACTTCATTTATCTAAATTTGAAAGAACTAATTTAATTGATATCAATTTA
This sequence comes from Hirudinaria manillensis, assembly GCA_034509925.1. Lineage (NCBI taxonomy): Eukaryota > Metazoa > Annelida > Clitellata > Hirudinida > Hirudinidae > Hirudinaria > Hirudinaria manillensis. Next base: position 6,257,553 of record CM067538.1, on the reverse strand, counting down.
AACAATTTACAGCATACATCTTGGGCCCGTGGGCAAGGATTCCCCTGATAGCTGCCAGCATTGTTGCTTGCATCGGTTCAGTCTACCTTGCTTTCCTTCTCGCTTTTGTCCTTAAAGATTTCTGCGTTGTTTGTGTGTCTACCTACGTTGTAAATGCTTTAATCTTTTATTCATTATATTATCAGTGAGTGTTTATGTGATTATGCATTAATATCTTGTACTTAACTTTAGCCTGCAGTGTTGAGTGGAATGTTGTAAAAGTCAAAACTCATAGACAAGTCATGTTATTACATTTCTTAATTTTTAACAGATTTACTGAGAATTAATTGCTTCCAGGCTGTGTTGTTTCTGTAATTGTTCTTGTGTTTATTTCTGCAAATGGATCAATACCTTAATATATAATGAATGAAGTTCAAAGAGACAGGGCTTGAATCAATTAGATGTTAAACTTAACTTAAGATTTGTTGCTGGGCATGGATTCACAACCTAAACTTTAATTTCGTGACTGCTATAACTAAGAATTTAGAATTGGCCTTTGATTTAGTGGGAGAGAAGACCGTTTTTTTTATACCGCGTGGTGCGTGTCGTTAATAACAGTTATTATAATAGCCTTTAGTTTCCGATATCAGATTTAGGATTAAGGAGCAGGTCCTTATGTTTTCGGGGCATAAAAATTCATGAACAATTCGTTTTTGGTCGTGTCAAGTATTGTCTAAATAGCTATCGCCACCTTTCGATGTTTGTATATTAGCATACTTTTTTTTCTGAATCCGGCAATATTGGTTGATCATTTCGTTCCATGATCCACTTTGGAGTTAAAAAATAAAATTAACCTCTGAGATCAATGTGTAAGTGACCTCGAAAGGTTAAATTAAGTGGGACATCATTGGCTGTATTTATCGATAAAATCTTCTGACTTTTCGGTTCGAGATTTAATAATCTTTTGTTTTAAATTATGTTTAAGTTCGCGTTCAAGAAGCTTTTTGGATATTTAAGAGTTTAGCAGCTAATTGGTAGGTGACAACTGACAAAGCCCACTCCATGAGGGTTCAACACGTCGCTCTCACGCGATCGCTTTGTGTTTTTGTAGTCTCCAAGAAGTTAGTTGGATACGGATGGTCGAGTTGTCGCATGTTTTGTGATGTTACTGCTATGAATGGTGAGATGAAGACATCAGAAAAACTTTCTGATGAACAAATTCAAGAGAAAATTTCCGAATGGAAAAATGGAATAGATTTGGAAAAGCTAAGCGATAAAGAAAAGGCTGTTCATCACTTGCACCTGGGATCTTTAGATGTTAGTCTTTGGATCATCTTATGTCATCCGTGATTATCTAGGAAAGACTGTTCATTGATGATGACTTTCTAAAAAGTTTGTGGAAAGAAGTGAATTCATCATTCTGGATTTGTAGATTGCTTAAAGCTAGTAATGTTTACATCAAGAGGAAGTCATCAGAACATTTTGTTTTAGAAGAGTCAAAGTGTCTATATCGATCCTGAAACTGGCTATACCGTACTGAATATGAAATTTCATTTGCAACGAGGAAACTGCTGTGGAAGTGGTTGTCGACATGTTTGTGTATATATTATTATGTTTGCTTATATTTTATTCATTAACAAATAAGAGTATTAGGTAGATTTCCAGTAGGGTTCTATTAATTTTTTTAATGTGTTGTAGTTTTAATTTATTAGTTATTCAAATAGTGGAATTAGAAATTAAGTGTTTATGTAATTATATTAAACTAATACCTCGTTATTGCATTTACAGTGTCCTTATCAGCATATCAATGTACCAAAAGGAAAGAAACAATCATTGGGAATTTTTAATTCTTCATTTTACTCCAAGCAGAGTTTTGGTAGATACATCTAGGCAAATTTTAAAAAAAATTTATTCCTCACTTCCACCATATTAATACACAGTGGAGATCAACATTTTCTGGAATTCGAAAAATCCATTTTTAATATTTCAAAATCATTTATCATCAATTTTCATTTCCTGATCTGTTAAATTTGAGAGTGCTGGAGTGGAGTAAGTCAAATGATGGTTCATATTTTATTGAACAAAAGTGAGCTCTGGACTTTTGAAATAAAATATGTCAAATATGTTTACAAACGATTGGTGAGCATAAGTTTTTGCTCTTTTATTTAATAGATTCGTATGCACTAGATTGCAATAGATGTTATTTGATAGATTTATATGCACCACAGTGGCCCCCTTTTTTAGGAGAACGACGCTTTTAGTGCTGCCTTCTCTAAATAATGAGCAATGACGGACAGTAACGCTTTACTGAGTAAATATTCTTGTTACTTTTTAGTAACGAGTTACTTTTCAAAAGTGACTAACGAACCATTTACCAATAAAGAATGGTGAATAACTGTAACTAATTTACAAATAAAATAAAGAAGCTGAAGTAGCTAGAATTTTTAGGTGATGCATTCTACCTAAGGTGTGGATTTCATGTTGTATTTTTTAGATTGGGTATTGACTAAGATATGGACAATATTTATGCACTTCAACTCTTGCAACTATAACCCGTAACTTAATGGGTTGCCGCCTGTGGCACTTTCAAAGAGCCTAGGGCACCTGATCTCAGAATGATGCGTTGGGAGTCCCAATACCGTATTGCGGTGTTTCACATTTCATGTTCTAATCGAAAGGCGGAATAGTAAAATAATATAAAAAATATTTTAGGTATTTATAAAAAAAATTATTGCTATTGCGATCAAGGTGTGTCTTATTTTGAAATTTGTGAGTGCAGCGCCGCACCATTTATCACATTGCTAATGGCGTCAAAAAGCTTTTGGGATACCGTTTGTATATTTTGTAGAAGTTTTCGTTAAATTCGAGTTATCGTGCATTTAATATTTAGGCTTACTTTGAGCAATATGTTTTCGGATCTTTTCATTTATCGGAAACTTTGAAAAACTGTTATTTTAACGAGAAAATCGTTGAAATTTCTCTTTGTATGCTTGACTTCCATTCTCTGTGCTGCTCTTTGTAGCCGTTGATAGCCTGCTGCCTAGCTTGCAAGATCCGAAGACGATAATATTATAAGAATCGTTACTACGGACACTAAGTCGTTTTAAATAATCTTCACGTTGTGGAGATCTTGCCGTTTGAGTAATTAATTTGCGATCTTATTGTGTTTGGCTAATTCGATCGTTTTCTTCATTCACCGACACAAAAAGCGTGGGAACGAAATTTGAAATTAGTTTTCGTTACTCGGCATCGAACAGGCAATACAAGCCAACGAATCGGTTGGATCCGGTGATCAAAATTGACTTTAAATGAAATTCTATTGACTTGTATAAAATCGTTGAAAGATGATGTACCATCAGTCAAGAAATATGCATGGCATCGAGTCAATGGACTTTATGACTCATCAAAAGATGGCAGAGAGGATGCTAAGTCCTTCTCAGCAGCAGCAACAGCAGTCCCAAATGGATGCCAAAAGGCCCAGAATGGATGGGGCAGGGAGTGTCGGGGGCCCACCTCAAGACGGAACTTCATACCCGCACCTCCAACCAGGTCTTTTCCCCATCGATCCCAACACAGCCACCATTTTGTTGTCAAAATCTGAGTATGAAGTGATCAGACAAGAGGTGAGTAGTAGATTCCGGGCTGTTTTTACCGCATTTACTGTGGCATTGCTTGACCTTGTCATAATTGAAATGCCTGTTCAACGAGACGTGTTTACTTGTATTATCTTTGGATATATGGATAACCAAATTAAATTAAGTCGAATCAGGCACATGAGATCACAATCATTAATGAAATCCGGGGTTTGTTTATGTGCTTAAAACTATCAGCGCTGGCTTTAACCTATTAAAAATATCGGCGATAGCAATGCCCATGTTAAAAAGGATCAGTATCACGATTGGCAATACTTTTTCATACTTTTAAATGAAAACAAAACGATTTTATTACGGAACTTATTTAGAAATTAAAAAGAGTTCAACCAGATATAGGAATCTATTTGTCCATAACTCCTCTCTTCTTTCAACTTGGCATATATTCTTGACCTCACTGCAATGGCTGCAATACCAATTGTTGATATCGGTCAAACATTGAGACATTTCAAGAGATGTGCAATTCGCATGTGTGTACTTGCTAATACATTGTTCAATGGATTAGGCAATTGTTTTCATTTTATCAGGCAGTAAGCATCATTATGCACAAGAATGGTTATTGCCATATCTTTAATCAGTAGCTGATTGGGCATTAATTTGATATCTCTGAATATTTTGACACCTAATGATACCTGGGTTGTTTTTGAGGACATGAATGACTTTAAAAAGTTTTGCCTGAGTTTTGAAGTTGGAATGAAGCTTTGGAAATACTTTAAAGACTGTTTACATAATCACTTGGTGTAGTTGTAGCAAGTGTAGCAAAGCACCAATACTGGAGGTGATAATAATGACAACAGAGTTTCCAATGCTTTTCCACAATGTATCTTCTGTCGTTATCATCAAGGAAATGTTCCTTGATTATTACCGATAACCGTCCCTTCACGTCATTTCTTATTTCCTGACGATAATCGTCGCTAATCGATTTATTTATAGTCGCAATTCATCGACAGGTCGTGACTTTAAAACAGGCCCTCTCGGATTTTCGGTCGAACGTCGAAACCGAGCTTAACCAGCTGAAGAAGGAGAACAAGAACCTCAAGGATCAGATCTCCAAATGCACCTGCGGATGCAAACAGAGGTCGGGGTTCAGGGGTTCTGCTAGCAGCAGCGGGACAGGAAACAACATCAGCAACAGCAACAACACCAGCGACAAAATGTCCGAAGATGACAGCAACTTACAGACTAGTTTCGGTTCGTTGTCAACTTGGATCCGGTCGTTAGAATCTGCACAATTTTCATTTACCAAAATAAAAAAACCTAGAAGCTCGATAATCAATCATTTTGTTTTCATTCTTGGCAAAGGTTTACATCTCCATCACCGTTTTATCACCAAAATCTATGTGATCATATTATCATTATCATCATCATCATCATTAAAATGAACGTTGCCTCTCGCCTGAACAGACAAGGGACTCGAAGACGAGATGGGAAGGTCTCCGAGCTCCAGGAGTCTCTTGGATCTCGTGACCCGAGAAAACAAAGCCCTCCATCAGCAGGTGGCCGACCTTGAGAGACAGATCCACCAGCTCAGGGCAGCATCGACCAGAGTGCCACCAAGTGAGTGTAAGAGGAGTTGATGACAATGATTTACTCAGATGATTACCTAGATTGGTCAGGCGATCGGTGTGCACGCTCGGGGGAGGAGCCGAGACCTTATAATTATTCATAATATTAATAGTCATATAATTGTATCGTCCCGACGACGATCGTCATTCTAGTTGCAAATCAATAACGTAAATGTCGGAAGACCACTTCGACGAGGAAAACGTAAAACCTTCCGAACTTTACCACGATCCGTATTCCTTCCCGCCAGTTCCCAGTGCTCAGGCAATGTCCTTCTTGAGGGAACTCATGGCATACTACACCATACTCGAGTCCAACGTGGAGGGCAACGGGACCAAGATGGCCTACAATTCCGGCTCCGAGGGGGAAAAGAGCTCCTTCAACAACGCATCCTTCGACTCTCATGCCATCTTCAATTCAAGCCTGGCCTCAAACTGTTCCATATATGGGAACATGGTGGGTCTTACCTCCTTGGAACTAGTGAGAAACAAGAATGTTTGCCTTTATTAAAACTACGAAAAGTGCGAATGAAAAGCAACGTAGCTTCGAATGATTCGAGTGCTAGCGGTCTTTAAATGTTAATGCAGTATAGTTTAGCATAGTTCAGTGGATCGGTAATGATGGACATCTGTAACTCTAATCGTTAACAACGTAAATTTTCTTCTTTCATTCCTGAGTCGTCTGCTTTCTCCTCAGCCAGAGGCCTTCGACGTAGAGAAGGGCCTACAAGTCCAGCTCCTGCCCAACTACAACGTCTGGGTCAACAAGAGCAAACTGCAGCTGCTGCTAAAAGAGGCCACGTCGTTGAAGGAGGGGGCCCAACTGTACGTCCTGAGACGACTCATTCCGCTCGTTTTCACCTGGGAGGAGCTGGCGGCCTCAAGAGGTCAGGGCTTGAACTGCAAGTCGACGGACGACGTGCTGTCCAAGGACCCTCTCGATCCCACCAAGGTTCTCGTCTGTAAAGGTAAAGCAAAATCTTCTGTCATTCGTTCGTTTGTTCGATCGATTGGTCTTTTGTGTCCGTAATTCGTTTCAGTTTGAGGTAGCTTTGTAGGTCATCATAATGTTTAACGATTGCAGTTTTGATGACAATACCAAATCTTTGTTTTTGCGAATAATCAATGACGATCCGAATTATCCCTCGCCAGCTTACATGAGAAAGTTTTGCCTGGAGACGGGCCTGGCCGAACCCCTCGAAAAGTCCATCAACGAGACCTTTTCCCACCAAGTCAACTATGCCAGGCGGAAGTTCAAGAGAGGAAAAATCGCCGACGGGACGACCGGCTCGTCCGGCCTGCACGCCCCCTCCTCGCATCCTGACGGCCCCCACCATCCTCATGCTCCTCCCCACCAAATGCCACTCCAGCAACATCATCATCACAATCAAGACCTGAGCGGCGACTCGTTCAGGCATCATCACCAGCAACAATGTTCGGACAACAACGGCGGTCCCGCGAATCCCTCCCGGTTGAACTGACCTCGTCGAGCTTTGAACCCTCGCTCCCCCCTCCCCGAGGGGAGGTCGCTCGGTTTGTCTCGCTACGAGCCGTAGATGACGGCAGATACGAGCATTTGACGCAAACGGCCTTCAAAATCGACTTGATGACGTGGGGATTGTCATCTACCTTGTTTTCTATTTATTTTCCTCACCTCATTCTTGTCTTGTTAATAACCATCCTTTGTCGATTATCATCATCATAATTTTTTTTTTTCCAATGTTGAGACATGGCTCTCCAGAGGAGCTAGAATCTCATTGGTCAGAATATTAGCAAATCATGGGTCCTATTTCCTCTAGAGTAACCAGTGGCGAGCCATGCAAAATCAATCAAGTCGCAAGCCTCATTAGCAATCGTCTGGTTTTTAATTTTTATTATTATTATTAATAATCAGTTTATTATTATTTTGTTACTATTTATAAACTCCGTTCGGATTGTTTTGGCTCCCCGAGCGAACCCGTGAGGAACAGTTGCATTGCCTCCCCTCCCCCGAATTCTCGTCGACGATGCTGCGGTCGTCATGGTGACTGAAGTCGAGGCGGAATGTTAGCGCGTGCTAGTCGCGGATTTATTTATCGCGTGATTTTTTCCTTCTTTTTTTCCGTATTTAGTATTTTTTGCAATTTAATTTTCTCGCAGCACTTCGACGATGATGACGACGACGACGACGGCGATTAATCCGCGTAAACAAGTTAATTTCTTGTTTTTGCTAAGTTTCAATCAACAGAACGTTTTAATTCAGTTTTTCGCTAAACTTTTGAACAATAATTTACCACCTACAGCAGAGATGAAATGCATCTTTTACCATAGTTTCGGTGCAACAGATACGTTAAGCCCCACTATGCTCTCTTAGCATGGTTTTCATTTGTTCCAGATCATGTTTGCATATCTTTATCAATCATGGCACGTTGTCTCTTTGGCGACTGACCGGCTTTAGTGGCAAACCACCGGGATGGATTGGAGCAGGGTCGTGACTCTTGGGCAGGGCATGGGAAAGCGACGGAATCTATGCACCGAGAGGTGCACCATTTTCGAATGGGGTTTGGAAATGTCCTTGGGAACCATTTTCTTCATACTTGATTGTTTTTTTTTTTTCGTATTCCTGTGTTTTTTGATTTGTAAATTTCTGTTTCGAGTGTTGAATCATGTCGTCGTCGATCCAAAATGTCCGTTCGCCCGAAGGACGGAAATCCCTCGCTTTCGACAACATCTCGACCTGCGACCCACGACTTCATTAAGCAATCACTGAATTTCTCGGCTTTGTCGGCCACCTGTCCATCCCTGACGTCCGTGCCTCTCGTTTGACGGTGGGGTGCTGCGTGGCTTCCCGGATAACCAAGGGTATCGCCCTGCTTAAGCAGACTTTTTTACGGAGAAGTCATCCGCGCCATTTTACTCGGTTGCGGTGATGTCCTCCAAGCAGGGTCAACGAGTGCGTTTCATCATCATCATCTTTGCTCCGTTCGGACGTTGTTGAACTTTTTAATCGTTATGTCGCCGTCATCCGTCATGTCGTCAGCGTCGCGGTGTCGTGACTCGAAGCGTTTGTTTCTTTTTGACTTTAACGGAGTTTGTCTTGTAAGCTGAGTTCAAGATGCAATCCTCGCTGCCTCGTTTGGCATGGCTCTTTTTCTTTGTCTGCTCGTTGTGAGACCAAAGACCAGAGGAGAGTGTACAGTCAGCTGATTTCTTAAGAGTTGGAGACAAATATTTTGTCTAAAGAGGAGACTGAATTATGAAGGGTAGAAAATGGCCATCATTATTAAGTGCGGGATTTGTGGCCAAAGTTCAACCAAAGCCTGTTGGCATTTGAGTGCTGCTAAAATGTGCGAGCGTGTTGTTTGACCTTTGTTGTTTTGAACGTAAGCTCTCCAGGTGGGGTGTGTGTGTTAAGTTGGACAAAATATCCTCCTTAAGTTCGGTCGGCCATTTGGTTGAATTTGCATGTGCGGAATGTTCAAATAATCGCATTAATTATTTATAACTATTAATATTATTTGTTTAATGCCCAATTCCGGTCAGGCGAGAATCGACATTTTTGACTAGTGCAACAAGAATTTGGCAAAGACAAGAAGCGTCTTTTGGCAGTCACATGAAACTTGCAGTCTTTTGGTCGGGTGGACTTCACATGTGAGAGTGGGGGAATACCACCCTCCAGCAGTCCACGATTGCTTCGTCCCTTTCCTTTGAAAGTCGCTCGGAAATCCTCGCCAGGGCCTGCCTCAGGGAGCCATCGAGGTTCAGACTCCCGGAAAATTCCAGATGATCCGAAGACGGTCTCGGACCGACAGGAAGGTTAAAGTACAAGTCGTTCTCCGTGCCGAGATGGTTACCGCTGGTCAGCAATCCCATGCAGAAGGTTTCCTGTTTTGTAAGGATTTATTAAGTGATGTTTTTTTGAGTAGTTATATGACTATATTGACTAATAATGATTTAAATAAATAATTTATTAGATTTAAATAAATAATGATGCATATAAATCATTATTCTTTCATTGGTGCCATCATATTCATCAGATCCAATGATACCAATCCTAATGACGACTTAGAGCTTCCAGTTGAATGTTAGAGATGTTAGGTAGATGTGCACCAAGTATAACATTTACAGATTAGTAAATCAGTTGTGATGGGATTTTCAGATATGAGTCTTAACTATTCGTGTAGGAGTAAAAGTAACAATAATAACCTTAATAATGTCATCGCTATGCTAAGGTGGCTAAGAAAAGAATCATCATTAACACTATCAGTTAATGTGGTTAACTATAATAACAAGTTAATTATTATATCTATATTATAGCTATTGTTTACTAGTAATTATAGTTACCTTTTCATGTCCGTTGTTTTCTGGGACGAGTCTCTCTCCAGCCAGCCAGTACTTCAGGTGCTCGGACATGGCCTTCGCGGTTACCATGGCTCCGGGACTCTTGAGGCCCAGCTGTTCGGTAATGAGTCATAGATCTCGTTATCATAACAGACTATAACATGATTGGAGGACTATCCATTAATTAATTATGGAAAATAGTGATGGAGTGATTTATAATAAGCCGTTATAAAGATTCCCCCCTGATGAAATTAATGTAATCGTATTAGTTGCAAATAATATGTTAATGAATTATTAATGAATTGTTAATGAATATACATGACAAAATAGTGTTATTAGTTGTAAATAATATATTAATTGCCTTAACGTCTCTCTTGTGAACTTGGCAGCCATTTTCGTGGACTGAAACGGCCAGGTCAGAACAACTTCCCCAAACGAGGACATCGTTTTGTTGGTTGTCAGCTGTTTTTGTTGTGTGGTTGTTGTTGTTGTTTTCAGCAGGAATGTTGGATTTGATTAGAGTTGTCGATGGTTCGTTTGAATGCGAATCATTGTGTTGTTGCTGCCATAAATTATGTAAAATATAAGGAAATAACAAGTTGTACTTTTTAAATTGCAGCTAATCAGTTAATTGTTTTTGTAATATTTATTTAATATAAATTTAATAGTTTAAATATTTATTTAATATTAAAGAGTTGTAATGAATATCAACGAGCAAATGACATATTAATAATAAAATAGGCCAACGTCATCTCACTAACTCATTATAACTATCATAATTATCATCAGACTATCGCAATCATCATCATGCAACGATAACCACCGTCATGGTTGATGAGACGTAGTATTTGACGTGCTGAGCGAGCACTGTGAAGTTGTGAGGACTGATGGATGGAGCGAACGAACTGCAAATGAAAGCAGACGTGTTTCCAGTCTTTCCGCAGACCATCACCTGAACGAGATTAAATTGTTTTTAAATTTAAATTGGAAATCTTATGCTTAAATTATGAACATTTAAAAGTGAAATAATAATCTAATATGAAATAATTATTAAGTTAAAAAATGCTTAAAAGTGAAATAATAATCAAGAATCAAATAAATGATTAATTATTAAGTAAACTTTAAAAAAAAATATACAACAAAAACAACACTATACAAAATACAATACAATATAACCATCAGAGATAAGCAGACGTAGATCTACAGATTCCTTTAACTCACCTTCACATCTTTCTTGGCTCTGGTGTTGAGCAGAAGACCATACGACCGAAAGAGGACCGAGTTGGTTTTGAACCCGATGACGTTCCTTTCGAGTTCGAGCAAAACCGCGACGTCGACGCCTTCGAAGGCCCTCTTCATGTCACACGTCGACTCTATTTCTGGAATCGTTTTGAATTAACGTGGTCGAGATTAATTAAATAATTTTCTAAATAGATAAATTAATTAATTGGTCTGATTTAAATAATTAATTTCCTAAATCTTTTTGCTGTCGCACTTTTATATTGTTATTTAGGAATGAAACAGAGAACAAATTTCGAAAATGTTTGGTGAGGAAAAGATGGAATCGTTTTGAATGAAGGTGGTCGAGATTAATTAATTAATTAATTGATAATTAATTAATTTAATTGGCAATGATATCTTTTAATGTTATCTTAACTCGTACACGTGTGTGTAATTGATTTTCTGGAAACCCTGTTTATGATCTTATCGATTCTTTCTATGAATATTCATGAGCTACTGTGAGCTCTTTGATAACAAAAGTGCAAGGAAACGACTTGAGCATGATCTAGATAACTACTATTATTATTTAATTAATTATTACATATAATTAAATTATTATATAATATTATTATTATATAATAAAATTATTGTTATATTATTAAAATTATATTATTATTATATAATTTTAAAAAAACGTCCAATTTTTTTTTCAATTTCACATGGCATCCACTCTCAGAAAATAAAAAGTTAAAAACAAGACAAAAAGATGCAAAACATGTTCAACATTTCTAACTTTCCAAGACAGGAAAGCAGCATTCACTGAGGTCACTTGCAATCATTTCCATTTCTGAGTTCAGTGGCTTGAATGCGAACAGCACAAGATGAAGTTTCTGACCAATAAAAACAAAAAAATTCATTTTCAAGTCAACAAATTTCTATTTAATATGATTCTATATAAATTTCAGACCAAAAGAAACAAAATTTGGCAATTCCATCATTCAGGTCACATAACATAAACATTTGGCCTTATTCAAAACATGTTTGCAACTAAAATTAAAATCTAATTACCTGATCTTTGCCAAATACATCTCCATTGCAGAGCATAGGCAAGAAACTGAAAACAGTTTTACTTGCACTGTTTGTCACTAGAACCTTCAAGACTCTTGGCTAAATAACAAATGCTATTCATGAAGATGCAATATCTATGTTAACAATATTGACTGATCAATGACAGTGATGTTCATTAAATGTCTGCATAATTAGTTAAATGATAATGATGAACCTTAGTTTGATAACACTGAAAGTATATTTTATGTTGACAAATTGACATGGTTAAAACCATTCAATTAAAGCTTCCAAACAAATCAATCAAATCATATTTTGCCACTACTTTCAAACTAATGCCCACGATTATGTAAATAACGGAATGTGTCTTCGTTAAAATGTTTATAAATAGTCTGAAATACCTGTCCTTAGCAAAATCACCTGATGTTATTTTACACAAAACACGCAAAAACAAATGCTTGAAAATAATGATTTAAGGAGCTTTTTTAAATTATCTTATTTTAATGAATGCTATTGTTACCTAATGTTTGCTTACTCACCATTTCCATATTCACCATTCCAAAAAGCACATATATCCCAATTCAAAGCGAGAGAGGTTAAGGGAATTTGGTTAAAACTGCATCTCAATATTGAGAGGCTGTGATCTTATCTTAATATATCGTATATCTTATCATTGAGACAATGCAGTCCTTTGTTTGGACAAGTCTTTTTAATGTACTTGTCCAGCAACAATTATGGCTTTAATTATCGACAACTTTTCTTCGAAGTCAATAATCGCTCGACCTTGCAGAATTTTTACAATTTTTAAAATGTAAATATTTCTTTAATGACTGTTTGAAAAAAAAACTTTATACAAACTAAAGCGTAACTTTGATTTAGTTAACCTTTCTCTTGTAATATCGTTTTGAGTCTATTTTCAATGTTTTTATTTGTTGTGGGCTAATTTTGCGAAGTAGGTCGGGCAGTTACCTGGTCTTGCATTGTCGTAGTTTGTAAATTATTCATAAGTTTGTATAAAAATTCTTTGATCGATCGGGCATCGAGGCAGACAGTTTTATTGATGCATGGAGTAATGATTACATAATAGGCCTAACAATCTGCAGAACCTTTCTGAAATGGATTTTTAGGAATATTGTAAACTTTTGCACCATATCCCGGGAGAAGAGAATCTATCTGGTTAATAACGCTGCTCGGTAAATAGACTACAAATCGTAAGTATTGTATTAATATATCATTCTTTAACAATGTTGGCTCTGAAAATTGCGAAAATGAATTTGAAATCTATCCTAAAGAACGCAAAAGATCTCCGGAAGTCGGGCAATGTCCCCTACCATGCAGCCACAAACAACCCCCACGTCGACGGACGCCTGCATGAACATCGTAAGCAGTCTCCTCTTTTACAAGCACGGAGACGAGAGCGAATCCTTCACGAGGAAGGCCATCGAAAGCCTCGTCAAGAAGCTGAAGGAGAAGAAGGACGAGCTGGACAGCCTCATCACTGCCGTCACCTCCAGCGGCGCTCGTCCGACGAAGTGCGTCACGATCCCCAGGACATTGGACGGCAGGCTCCAGGTACGCCGTTCTGGTTTATCTTCGAGAGTTTAATTCCTTGAATTTAATTTCGTTTTTCTTGGCCACCGCTCGCTGAAAATGTTTACAAATTTACCAAAAGTTTTGTTTAATTATCTTAGGGCTTCTCAATTCAATTAGCCAGAATTTATATAATTTTATAAATTACATCATTATCATTATCATCGTCATCGTCACTGTTCAATAGCTTAGTTTACTAGTGATTCTCAAAAGGGCCTTTTCAAGTATCATTTCCCACTTCATTGTTGTCTTATTTTTAAGCTTCTAAAACTTTTTCAACTCCTCAAAATAATTTTTTTAATCCGAGACAAAATCATTATTATTGTTATTATTACTAATATTATTATTATTATTTATTATTATCAGTATTATTATTGTTATTATTATTATTATTATTATTTATTATTAAATTAACTATTCCAAAATGTAATCAATCTCGGCAGTCAATCGACCTCCAATTCTTGACCAATCGCAATAAATCAACGAATAAAATGAATTCCACCCAAAAGGGAATGTTGACGTTTGACTGCTTTCGAAATGTCCGAAGATGATTGACGATGTGTCTCTCTGTTTCTCTCTCTATCTCTGTCTATCTCTCTCTTTGTCTCTCTCTATCTGTTTCTCTGCCTATCTCTATCTCTGTCTCTCTCTATTTTTGTCTCTCTCTCTCTTGAGATTATGTTTTTTTGCTTTCAGAGGCCTATGCTTCTGACTAAGCATAGTAATAAATAAACATGATAAAAAGTTCTTTATTTTAATAAATAATATAATAATAATATGCTTCTGAATAAGCCATAATTAAACATAATAATAAATAAACATGATAGCAAAAAATGCTAATTCATTTTAATAAATCCTAATAAATTTAAAAAAAAAATCATATTTTTTTAAAACCCAAAAATCGCGCTCCAGGTCGCAGGCAAGAAGGGCTTTCCTCACGTAATCTACGCCAAGATCTGGAGGTGGCCGGACTTGCACAAGAACGAATTGAAGCAGATCAAGGACTGCCAGTTCGCCTTCGAACTGAAGCACGAAAACGTCTGCGTCAATCCGTACCACTATGAGCGCGTCGCCTGCCCCGGCATAGGTGGGTGCGTTTTTATCGCCACAATCGTAAAAAAATCTCCGTCATGGCCGACAGCTGATGAATTCATAGATAGAATTTGTTAATGCATTAATTCGTGCAGAGGTGACCGTAGAGACTGCTAAACAGGTTCTTATCGCGATCAGTTGATCGGCAATCTTTGGCTCATCGACGGATGCGGTCGTCTGCTTATTTTTGGCTCTCGCTCGATAAGCATCCGATGAATATTTACGAAGTTGCCGAGAAATATGCTAATATTATATTATAATATAATATGCTAATACGGTTGATTAATATTCACGTAACAGATCTCAGTGGCCTGACCATCGAATCAGCAGGTCTGAACTTTCATATGTGAATCTGTGTCTGTTGTTGTTGTTGCTATTCTTGTTGTTGATATCATTGCCTCTGGTCTTATTTAGTTTGCTAATAATAGTAATGATAACATTAAAAATAATAATAATAATAAATTTTAATGAGTTTAAATCAAGGTCAATCAATTTGTTAAGCACTGATTACTTTCATTTGCCTGAAATGGTTCGAGATGTGTTTGTTTTAAACGGGATTTAAATGGAAAACATTTTTTATTAAAGAATGCCACTGTCACTGACATATGACTGGTGATTATGTTATGGTTAAATTATAATAAAATGATCTCATAGTTAAATTATAATAAGACTTATTATAATTATTATAATTTATTATAATAAGAGAACTATAACTAATGCAGTTAATTGAGCTATGCTGTTCTGTGCATGGATCGCATCATGCTTTTCATTTCCCAGATCCAATCGATCGCAATTCAATCGATCACAATTCAATCGATTGCAATTCAATTGATCACAATTCAATCAATCGAAATTCAATCGTTGATTGATTTTCCAGTCATCGACGACGATTACTCGTGCAAAGTGGAGCGGTCCCTCAACGAAGCTGGTCGCTATGGAAACGGTGTGGTGGAGTTTTTAATGTCGTTCCTTCTTAACGTCTCGTGTGCGTGCGTGCGCATGTGAAAGCCGAAAATGTCCTCTTTTATTTTTGACTGTAAAGTAACAAATTTTAACATATTATTATTATTATTATTATTATTGTTATTATTATTATTTGTTAGAAAATATTGTAATTATTTTTAGATTTTTTTTAGTTTATTTTATGCTGTCAAATAAAAGAGTGTTTTTATAGGTTATTTTTTTAAAAACTCATTTAATCATTTTAATCTGAATTGTTTAATTGAGATTATTATTGGTTAATTATTAATTGATTATTTCTAAAAAGATTAAAAAAGAGAATTTTAAAAATTCCATTTATCTCAATTTTTCATAATTTTACCAGAACTGATACATCACCAGCAAGGCCTCATCCCAGGGAATCTCTACCACCCTCATCCACAGCTGCTACGTCCCAGCTTCCAGCATCCTCAGTTCAGCAACCACTACCCTCAGCATCTTCCACCATCACAGCACCACCCCATAATGGGTGGTGCCCTGCCTCCAGGCCACATGTCTGCAGCTCCCTCTACCATTTCTTATCACAACCATCACGTACCTCCCCTGACTCCCGTCGGCAATCCCAACAACAACAACAACGTCGTCAACGGCTGCAGCAACAATCGCAACACGGTTCGTATCGCTTTCCCAAAGAAGTTTCTGCAAAGAAAAAAAACCACAAAATTCTTTACGAGTTTATTTGTGCCTTTTAGGGCTCCCACCAAACTGCGGTCGGATGCGATCCGGCCCTGATGGGCCACCAGCCAACCGTGGAAGGACAGTTCGATTGCTCTACCGCGATGGAACACTCTCCGTCGTACCAGTCCCTGTGCTCAGTGGGAGGAGCCACGTGGCACGGCAACAACAACAACAACGTCGGCAGCAACGCCGCAGCCAACGGAAATAGTCAAAACGTGACCGAGGACAACCGCTTGGGGTACCAGGATTGCAATCCCGGAGTAGGAAAGACTTACAGTTAGTTATTTGCATACCCTGTACTCGTTTGACCTATTTGCAATATCTGTCCCGTCAATGGTTATTAAAGCAGTTTATATAATGAGTAGCAACACAATTGTATGCTAACATAACGCAATGCCACACGATCGTATGCTAACATCTTCACTCGATCGATCGCAGATTACCCTCTTCGCCTGCCCGACGTCAACCAAGTCCCCCTCCCCATTTCTTCACTCCCTCGTGAGTCATTTGAGTTGATCGTTGATTGTGATTGGCTGGCACTCTTCATTCCTATTTCTATTAATAATAGCGACGATAATAATGAATAATAATAGTAATAGTGATAATATTAAAATAATCAATAAATAACAATAATAATAAAAGTTAAATAAATATTTTTATTACGTTTTACTTTTTTTCACTGCTTAACTCAAAGTGAACAAAATGTCCCAATTGCAACTCGTGGTAAACAACTACCACCACTACCGCTATTCAACCACCTCCATTGCCACCACCACTGCTATTCAACCACCACCTCCACTGCCACCACCATCACTGCTACCACCATTACCACCACCACTGCTATTCAACAGCTCCCGAGTTCTGGTGCACCATCACCTACTTTGAACTAGACCAACAGGTGGGCGAGACCTTCAAGGTGCCCTCCTCGAGGTCAAAGGTCACGGTCGACGGCTACACGGACACCTTCGACCCCAGTCGGATCTGCCTGGGCATGCTCTCCAACGTCCACAGGACTGAGATCAGCGAGAGGACGAGGTAGGATTCGAACCTCCGACCTTTTGATTGACACTCAAATGCATTTTGAATTCATTTGAAAATTGAGATTTTTAATCTGATTAGTCAGTCAGATTATAACAGACTAAACATGAATAAAGTAAATCTAGTAAATTGATAGGCTTAATTAAGTGAATAATTAATAAATTAAGTAAATAATTAATAAATTAAGTAAATAATTAATAAATTAAGTAAATAATTAATAAATTAAGTAAATAATTAATAAATTAAGTAAATAATTAATAAATTAAGTAAATAATTAATAAATAATTACATAATTGATCTAGTTAAGTTGTGATTTCTCGAGCAAAACAACTTTTATTATTTTACAATCAATCCATTTCTCAAGCAATCCATTATAAACTCCAGTTTGTTCATTGTTTCTAATTATGATCATTTAATATAATAATTATTATGTTATAATTATGTTCGCTTTTCTCTTCTCATCCTTCCTTCTCTCCCTTTGAAGGCGCTACATTGGCAAAGGCATCGAGCTGACCTTGATCGGAGAGGGCGATGTTTACCTCACCTGTCGGAGCCAATACCCGGTCTTCATCAAGGGCGCCTACCTGGACGTGCAGGCGGGGCGAGCCCAGAGTCAAGTCGTACACAAAGTGCACGCTTCTGCGTCGCCCAGGGTAAAGTTTGCTGAGAACTCGATTTTTTGGCATTCGATAATAATAAATATTAATACTGTAATAATAAATAATAATACAATAATAATGAATAACAATACCATAATAATAAATAATAATAATAATAATATAACAAAAAATAATAATAATAATTAATAATAATAATAATAATAAATAATAATTGCCTCGATCGATTCGCGTCCCCTTACTTTCACCCTCTTCTCTCCGTGTAGACCTCTTTGTCTTTCACTCCAACCAAACAGGTCTTTGACTTGAAGTGGTGCTACCAGGAAATCAAGCAGCAGATGGCAAAGTCCCTGGCCACGGCCGCGGCCCACGCAGCCGCGGTGGCCGGAAACGTGCAGGGTGGGCCGGGGATGGGGGCCCTCACGCCTGCCATCAGTGAGTTGCCAATTATTTTCAGCTTACCTACTGGTTTTCAAACTGGTGGCAAATCTCATTAATCGGCAAAAGGCTTTTATTTCTTATTATATTATATTATAGTGTTATTATTATTATAAGGTATTTTATTTTGATTTAAATTTTATGTTTTTATATTCATTAATTAATCAAATTATATGCTCACATGAGATTTCTAATTATTTGGTCTGCTTTGGTTAAGAAGGGAGGAGAGAAATTTGCAAAGCCACGAGCTCTTCTAAATTTTTTACTCAAACATTCATTCATTCGTTCGTTTGTTCATTTTTTATTTTTGCTTTTCTCTCACTCGAGGTCTGTCGTCGACGGTGGGAGTCAGCGTCGACGAACTTCGAAAACTCTGCGTCCTCCAGTTGAGCTTCATCAAGGGCTGGGGGCCGGACTACCAACGGCCCACCATCAAGGACACCCCCTGCTGGGTGGAGATACAACTCCACCGTCCGCTCCAGCTACTGGACGAGCTGCTACAATCCGTGCCGATGATCGGACACAACGACCAGAGGAGGAGGCCGGGCATGGGGCACTTGCTACCCTGATGATGACGATGGTGGTGGTGATGATGGTGATGCCAGTAATCAATTAGATGATCCTTGACGACGACGATGATGGTGATGATGATGATGATGATGATTGCAATGAACTGAAGTATCAGTGGCATCTGATGATGGATGAGTCGCATCTCGAGGAGGAAGTTGGAAAGAAAGTTCGACCTCGTCCCAGAACAAAACTGCAGAACAAACCTTCTCACTCGATTGATTGAACGATTGGTCTGCGATCAATCGATTGAGATTTGGTTGGCCTGCGATCAATCGATTGATATTTGGTTGGTCTGAGATCAATCGATTGAACTCCTCCTCTTCCCTCTGGCAGTTCAAACCTTTGACTTGGATCGATTCCAGTGTCGTTACTTCACTCGCTTTGAGGTCACCAAGGACCCGCCTGCTATTCTCTGTCTGCCTGTATAGTCCTTCGACGCTGTCATCATCGTCGTCGTCGTCATCATCAACGTCGTCTACTCATTTTTAATCTTTGTTTCTATGGGTTGAATTTTTACAATGTTGTTATTTTGTGTATTTTTATTTTATCTTCTTATTGAACTTGAATGAATGAACGAACGATTGAATGATTGAATTGTTTATAAAAAAAACTGGAATTTTGTTTTCGAAACACGTTTTTTGTACCGTTTCGTCACTTTCTACGTTTTTTTTTCTGCGCGTTGAACTTCCCGATTCCCGAGGCTACTGCGGTCGACAGGGGGGGGGGAAGTATGTTTTTTTCACGTGTTGTTGTTAATTGTGTTGTTACGTGAACTTTGAACTTTAATCAGAAGGATTTAATCTTGCATGGGTCTGCAAGTGTGTGCATTTGTGTGTGTGCGTTTCTTTGTATGTTTGCAATTCTAGTTTGAGACGAGTGGACTTTCTATGAATGTGTGTCACCCGAAGTTTGTTGATATTGACGTTTGTTGACGTTGGCAATAGCAACCGTTGTTGTAAGGCAGACGCCAAGTGATTGATAAAAATTTTAAATCTCGCGAGCGCGCGCGAAGTCCGTTTCAATGTACTTGAAGAATTTCCACAATTGTAGATTCATCTGACTGCAAATATATACTTATTTACGTAACGTACGTACGTAACGATGCATTTCTCTTCTGAGTGTCTGCCTTGTCTTAGCTGGATTGGCGCTCTTTTTGTAGCTGGAAAGCCTTGATGTAGACTGTAGACCACTACAGTACAGTATAGTATGTAAAAGGGATTGCCAAGTTATATCCCAAGCTTTTGAATAATTATTGATTAATTAATAATAATAATAATATGTGATAATATAATATTTCTATTTATAATTTATATTAACATCGATCTCTATTTATTTAACGGGCATTCAAAACAGAGGTTCCCAGAGAAGCCATTTGTTTATCGCATCGGACAAGGTGCTCGTGTGGTAGCCAATCGAGGTAGTACAGGTAACCACAGGTAATGTAAACTGGATTTCTGCACGTTCTGTCAACATAGGGGACCCAAAGAGAAGCAGTTCCTTTGAAGACCGTTGACGATTGTCAACTCGACAATTACAAAATGGAGACAAAAATGTTTGCTTTCCTGAGCTGAACAACTCTGAAGACGAAATAACTTGAACCACGAAACTCTGGTTTGAATAATTCATTCGGGACGCAACTTTCCCAGCCCATTGAAAGCACAACGTAACTTTTCAAGTTGCCCCACGGTTGGTATGTGCTGCCATACTATTTGTTGCTAGCTGGATGTGTTAAGTTTATTACTTACTAGTGGTGCCCAACCAGGCGTTGCTGTGGCTCAATATGATTTTCGAAAAAAGCGTATTTTTACATGATATAGTTGTGGCACATATATGAAACCTATACACAAACACTCCCCTGATCGAGCACTATGTTGTGTCGAAATTTCAAAGCAATTGGTTAAGTACTTTCAGAGAACATTTGCATGTAACAAACACACATTGCATTTTTATTTATATAGATTATGTGCCGCCGTACTGTTTGTTGGTAATATATAAATAAATAAGTTTATTACTTGACATGTGATAATTATAAGTATTACGACATTTTAACCGGAATATGTCGTATTTACAGATGAAACTTATGGACCGGAGGAGACATTTCGTATGATTCAGTTTAAACTCGGGAATCAGACTAAAATGCGATCACACGATTGATTAGAGCATTTACGTAGCTCTTCATGCATATGCAATTATTGATTAATCATAATTATATAATATTATAATATAAATGATAGAAAATAGAAATTAATCATAAGCAATCATAAAAACTATCTTAGCAAAACATTTAGAGGCAATTATTAACGCTGGAAAAAAAACAACAAATTAAAATATTAATACTAGAAATAGTATTTTATTATTGTCAATTCTGGTGTTAATCGACCGATTAAATGAATTATTTTTTTATAATGCTATTTGTCGAGACAAAAAGCTAGAACAACATAGGGTATACTCAGGGTATACTGGGTGGTACTTATTAGTGGTATTGGGTGGTATTCATGGCGATACCATGCATTCTTCCTTTTTCTTCGAACGTGCACTTGGTTCTTCAGTCCATCGGCTCTTGGGATATTCCAAGGTCAGGGTCAAGCCAGAGTCACTGGGGTCAGGAAGGGTGATGGTTAAGGGTGTCGACTTCTTGCACTTCTCCGTATGAATGAAAATTCCACTGCGGATAAAAACATTAATTATTAATAAGGAAAAAAGAATACCATTTCTTTGGCACTTTTGTTAGTATTAATAAGTTATTAATAAATTATTAATAAAAAAGATATTTTGTTTTAATTGAATTTAATTCGTTCAAAATAAAGTTTTGCCAATATTTTGTGATTGTGTATTCTTTAAAAGGATGATAATTATTAATTAATTAATTAATAATTAATTAATTAATTAATTAATTAATAATTAATAAATTAATAATTATCATCATGGCTTTTAAAAATTGATTAAAATTGATTAAGATTTTAGCATTAAATTGAATTATCGTGAAAAATAAAAAGAAATGCTTGTTCACCCGAAAAATGTCACAAGAACGACTGTGGCCAACATCAGAATGATGACAACCATCATAACGATCATGTAAGATTCCGAAAACATTCCTTTAAAGTTTATTATTATTATTATTATTATTATTATTATTATTATTATTAACATTGTTATTATATTGTGAACTACTATAAATTCATAAATTATATTTGAATTGATAATAATTATTATATAATAATATTATTATAATCATCAATATTATTATTATTATTATTATTATTATTATTATTATTATTATCCCCAAACAAAGTATACCCGGCAATTTGTAGCTCAAACTGTTTCCAAAGGCAGACGCTTCGCCAAAGTGAACGCTTGCCACCATGACCTCATATTCCGTTGCAGAGTCAAGGCCATCCAGGGTACATCCGGTCAGAAGCCTCGATATTGTTTTCGTCCACCTGCCCATGCAGCAATCGAACATGGAATTCCGGTTGCACAAGTCGACCTTCCGCTTGCACCAACTGACCTCGTAGCCGGAAACGTAGGAACTCGCGGAACATTCCGGGTGACTCCAGACGATGGTGAGAGAGTGAGGAAACTGGTGAGGGGAGAAGTGCAGGTTTTGAGGTGGAAGGACATCTGGTGGACAAGAAAGGGTAGAACTTAAATTGCAATTCAACATGGACTCAAATGAAGTTCCAAGTAAATAGGATAATTCACTTACAAGATCAACACGTAATTTTTAAAAACAACAAAATACCATAAAAATATTTTAATTTTCAAAAGTACATCACAGAACATTCCAGCATTGGATTGCTGCAAACAGCTTTATAACACAAACAAACAAACAAACCTTGCATCATCACAGAGCATTCCAACAAACAGCTTTTCAATTCAACATAACAAACACACAAGCAATCAACCAACCAACCAAACAAACAAACAAACAAACAAACAAAGACCTGCATCTTCTTTGTGTATGCAACGTGTCCAAGTCAATCCGCTGCTCAGAAGAGCGTTGAGTTCAAAATCAAAGCTTTCCACCGAAACTCCAACTTTGAGATCCAAGTTGCCAGAAGAGGGAACAATCATTTCTGTTGTTCCAGGTGGAATATGGGATTTCCATTCTATATTTAGATTGGCCTGCAACAAGAGCAGTTAATTAAGATGCTGGAAATCATTGCAGTCTAACCATCCGTCCGTCCGTCACTCACCTGACACTTACGGGTGGAATGATGGAGGTGGCACCAATATACGGTGTAATTATCGGCATCTTCCACCTCCGACCATTTCAATTTGATGCTATTATTGACCAGGGTGGCGTAGATGTGCTCGGGTGATTTCGGAGCTGGAAAAATCAAAATGATTTGTTTATTTTTAGATACAACAACAACAGCAACAAACTCACCTCTGGAAATGGATGGAATGATTAGTCGAGATGGTTGGATGATTTCGTTGGATCCGATTTCGTTGTA